>UELV01177719.1:0-18891 GCA_900490015.1 Megastigmus stigmatizans | reverse complement strand
CGTTTGAGTCGAGCATTGAAGGAGAAACGGCCACAGTATCAAGAGAGACACGATAAAGTTATCCTGCAACATGACAATGCTCGGCCACATGTCGCAAAACCCGTCAAGACATACTTAGAAAGCCTAAAATGGGAAGTCTTACCCCACCCGCCGTACTCTCCAGACATTGCTCCTTCCGACTACCATTTGTTCCGATCGATGGCACATGGCCTAGCTGAGCAGCATTTCCATTCTTATGAAGAAGTCAAAGAATGGATCGATTTGTGGATCGCCTCAAAAGACGCATCGTTTTTTCGAGATGGTATCCGACAATTGCCCGAAAGATGGCAAAAAGTAGTGGCTAGTGACGGACAGTACTTTGAATCATAAACAGCTAATCACTTTTTCATAATAAAGCCTCAAATTTTCGAAAAAATCGGCGGAAGCAAAGTTGTGCACCTAATAATAATAGTTTCTTCAAAATTTCATTTGTTCCAATATATATATATAAGTAATAAATATAATGTATATAATTAGTAGATAAATGAATCAGTAACACACATACATACAGTAAAAAAAACTTTTCTCTAAAATGGTCCATTTTTTGTAATTATGTTAACAAATATTTTTTAATCAATTAAAAAATTTTGTTTTACATTGATTCATAGTTTCCTATATCTGGAAGCTAAATATGATAGTTATACACAAAAAAATTTAATCTTCTACTTTAAACGCTAAAATAAATTTAAAAAATTTACCGTTCTAATAAATGGTAGTTTCTACTTAAAAAAAGAGATTTCTTTAAAGAATGGTACAGCTTAAGACTCAATACGGGAAAAAGTGGAAAAAGTTTTTCCTTTTTCAAATAAGTTAACCTTTCCAAAGATAACCTTTTAGTTTTTTCCCCGTTTCCCATTAATCGTTAATTTTCAGTAAGAGAGTATACGAAAAATCTGATGTGTTCATTGAACGCATGCATTATTTCGTTAATTATTCTAAATATCGATTGCGATATATTTTTTAATTATTATATCAGTATGAAAAGCGTCCGAAGAATCATCGATGTGACAATGGCCATATCAAAAAGAAGCCTCGAAAGGAGACGAGGCACAGCAAAGGCTTAAAAACCCGAGTAAAAATATGCGCTCGTGAAAGGAAAAAAAAAAGCTGACAGAGAGCGTTAATCAGATAACGGGCTGGGATGGTTCGATGGGGTTGCGCATAGGCCTTGTCAGCTTGGCCACGGCTTTATACTTATATATCGGCTAGGCGGGTTCTCGTTCTCGCTATATGTATCCATCATACACCACCGATGTGGACTAGCGCCGTTGGGGTATAGAAAGGGTCCGAGAGAGGTAGGGAGGCAAAGGGGCCAAAAAGAGCGAGAGAGAGAGAGAGAGAGAGAGAGAGAGAGAGAGCGAACGATTTGAAGTGGTTTAGAGAAGAATGAGGCAGAAGAGAGCGCGCGAGAGAGACTAGAGGAGTTTTTGTATTATACGCAGATTATCAACCTGCTCGCGCGAGCTTATGGGACGGCGATGGCAAAAAGGAAGAGACAGGAAGAGAGAGAGAGAGAGAGAGAGAGAGAGAGAGTGAGAGAGAGAGAGAATTCCCCCGAAGTTATAGTATAGCGAGGGGTCGCGACATGGGAGCATAGCGTGTGCACACGTATACACGCGCCGAGTTGGTTCCCCCCCGGGACAAGGCCGCTCTTTATGCTCGATATAATACCGCTCTCAAAACATACACACTTCACTCCCTCTTTCTCCCTTTTCCCTTTCTTGCTCTATGCTCCCTTACTCTCTCTCTCTCTCTCGCTTTCTACTCCAGCGGTATACTGTTGTATCTCTTTCTGTGTCTCCTGCACTTTACCGTCTGCCTCTCTTTAGACTATATGCTATATATAGTTCCGTCTTATTGCGTATTTTGCTTCTGTTTTTTTAAGTGATTTTAATTTCTATTGTTTTTCTTTTTGACTTTTATGTACAGCTGATTTCCGAACATCCTGAATCATTTTAAAACGGCTTATTATAAAAAAAAAGGTTACTTTCCTTTCCCCTGCTGTTACTTATTGAGTTCTATAATTTTTATACTATAGTAATAATAATTCTGTGAGTATGTTTGCAGGAAGCTTAAAAGAAAAGTATGCTAATCGCAGGACCTTTGCAAAAAACCTTTATCGATTCATTTGATGGTGGAACTTAAAGTGCTTTCAAACATAAGTTTCATGTAGATACTGTTAAATAGTTCTATTTGAAAAGGCTTGAGACTAAGAAGATCTCGTCGAAGATTTTTTCTGCAGTTTTAATTTTCCGGTTAGAATATGAATACAGGATAATGTAGGGAGTAATTACCAGCGATTTGTTATGAAATCGTAAATCTAAAAGTTGCAATTGTCATATCAATAATTAATTTCAATAGAATTTTGACTTAACTTCAATTTAATTTTTTGACAAACTAAAGAATACACCAGTTAGACAACTGTTCACGAAGACAAACGATGATTGGGAATAGAACAGAAAAACCGATATTAAATCTCCACTGTAAGTTCTCCAGTCATCTTGACGATCCAGAAACCATTTTTATCCCTCACCTGGGGTATCCGGAAGCTTTCACGTCGGCTCCGGACAAATACCCCCTTTACACATCTCGTTGTCCCTCGCCATTGGCACCATACATGTGCATAAACCTCGTCATCGCCATGGTCTCTCTCGGTTCGCGCGACTCCCCACGGCACCTCCGACCACGTATATAAGGGAGAAGCCGACTGGGTGTGCTTATACACACTGCTGCTACCGCTGCTGCTGCTGCTGCACTATATGACGTGTCCTGGTGCTCATTGTCTCTTCTCTCTCGGCTCGAATCGCCGCTACTAATTACAAGCTGATTCTTCTCTCTCTCTCATCATGGTTCGCGCGCGTCCCTGGACCGACGTCTTTTGTCTCTGGTTGAGGCGAGGCTCTTTTCTCTCTCTCTCTCTATGCCTTACACGCGCTCCTGCTTTTTACTCTCCTTTCTTCTTTGAACCCTCGAGGTAGCCCCTAACTCCTTTCATCTCATTGCGAAGATACGCGGTTCACCCGAGATATACGGGACTCTCTATACTCTCTCATGTATGTTTATTAGAATTATGAAATATGCCGGGGCATTATTATAGTGCTCTATGCATTGATGTATATACAGGGAATGACGAAACTCAATGCTTCTTTACGTATATTTATGTATTGACGACGGGAAATTATTAATTAATAATATTGTGCAGTCGCTGTAACTTTTTACAGACCTTTTTTTTCTGTCCATAATTACAGATTATCTCTTTTGTTTTTGATAATTTCTTTAATTTACTTAACTTATTTCTTAATTTTCTTATTCTGGGAAATATCATATTCAATTACAATTCAAGAAAAGGTAACAATCACTTACCTGAATTTATATCTGCCAGCTAAAAGTAAACAAGGCTTTTAGAATCACTGAGTACTGAGTTCTAGATAATCTCAGTTGTAAGTTAAAATTCGAAGAAAGAACGCCTCCGTGCATCTAAATCACTTTCAACTATGATTACGTAATTTCGAAAATGCTCCCCAGCAACATGTAATTCGCCGATTAGCTTAAGCAGCAAGCTTAAGTCGTTCGACGTTCAAGCTTTTTCTCTCTCTCTTTCTCTCTCGTTCGAGCGCGAATTTTGTTCCCAGAGATTATTAGCGCGCGGCGATGGGCTGCTAGTAGTAGTAGCAGCGCCACATCAGCCGGAGCCCTTCCGTATTCGTTTTCGAGCTTCGAGGTGTGCGCGGAGCCGCCCATTTAGTAATCCCCGGCGTTAGCCACGGAAGTTTACAAGGAATATTTAAGTCTGCCCGCGCTAAGCCTGGGGATTAAGCTGCGGCAAGGCGCCTTGATTAGCAGAGACAAGCTTTTATTTTTATCGGCTCAGCTGAGAGAGAGAGAGAGAGAGAGAGAGAGAGAGAGAGAGAGAGAGAGAGAGAGAGAGAGTGTGTTCGGTATTACAGGAGTGGCAAGGATGGTAAAGAGCTCTTCTTCTTCTTCTTCGTCTTCTTTGTCTTCTGCTTCTTTGTTGTAACCTTTCGTCCTCTTCCTGTGCTTTTCAGTGTCGCGAAGTGACGATTAGCCATCTCGAGATGCTGCTGCTGCTGCTGCTGCTACTGAGGAATTCGCGGAAGATTTACTGGAATGAGTAATTTTCAAAGGCGATTAGTCAAGAGGATGAACTAAGAGCTTCAATTTTAATTCCGTGTAATCATTTTGTTTGAAGTTCGTATTTTATTGAAATAGTTCATTAGAAATTCAGAGATGCTGTACTTTATTTAACGGAAAGTTCAATTTGTGAAAATTAAGCACCTCCTTTCCAACGTTAATAATAGATCTCCTACGGGTGTTAAAAACACATTTTGCAGAAATTCATAAAAAGTGGTATTTTAAAAATGAATTATTTCAACGGCATAATGAAAGCCGTTTCAGTGTAAGATAAGTATATATAAGGGACACAGTCTTAAGGTTCTTTATGGTTTCCAGATTAGCCAACTAGGTTGGTACATGTATTTGAGTTTGATTTTCGTAAAAACAATTTTCGACTAAGTGTATGAAGATCTGTAATTTTAAATTATGCTTAAACGATTTATGAATCCGTCTCTATCCTGTCTATTGTCCCATCCTAATTTATCATTCTTTATGTTATTATTTGAGAATATATACGATTTAAAGAAAAGATGGACAATCAATGTGTTTATATCTGAACCATACCTAAGTGCAGGCGCAACTGTATTGCAAATGCGATAGATATAGAAGATTGAATTTTAAATTATATTTGTGTCTTATCTGTGATCTGTGATATTACTATAGTTTTAATGTTTTTTTTTTTCATCTTGGATGAGGGACGAGGTATGCCAATCACAGGTCAATTTATTTCCTCAACTACGTTTTATTAAAATCTGTGATAAATGCGTTGCGAGTTCCTCCTGTCAGTTGCCTCCTGTCATATACAACAGCTTCTGTAATTATGCATTTACTAATCGTAGTAACACTTCCAATAGCTTATGATAATTGATAATAAGTTTTGCGATGAAGGAAAAAAATTGAACATCTTTATGTATGAAGGCACAATACTCGAAACACATTTTTATTTGTTCAATTCTACTCTCTACTAACTCCAACGCATAATTCGTCATGAAGTATCCAAAACTTATGAGCATCGATACTTCTATTTAAATTGAATTAAACATTTATTGCGTTAATGGCAGTTGATATGCATTCCCGGAAAAGGAGCTCTGCGAAGGGCAGAACGCGAGAGAGTCGGGAAATAAAATACGATAGAAAAGAAAAAAAAATACAGCGGCCTAAAAAATGCATTCCAAATGATAGGAAAGTGAAATCCATATGAACAGTGTAATTCCGGCCATGAAAGAACAATACGAATGCTCAACGAATAGTACATTTCGCGGATATACATGACAAACGACCGGTTCCGCGCTTGCGTTCCCGGGAAAATAACAATAATCAATGCCACGCAAATCGATGAAAATATTTTTTCCTCCGCCGCGCTAACTAAACAGCTGCTATCGAGGGGACAGAGATATCGACGAAAACAAAGAGAATGATCGAACGCGAAAAAAAAGAACCGAGAGAGAAAAAGAGAGAGAGAAATAGAGAAAGAGAAAGCTCGCGCCGCGGAACTATTGCGTTGAGCTCTGCGAGCGGATAGAAAACTTCTGTCGCTGCATAAATTATGACCCAGATAGCACGCTACGTTCCCACAACGTTTCACCAACGTTGCATTTGCAACGAAGCAACGTAAGTATGAAAGTTGTACCAACGTTGCAGCAACGGTGATGGAAGGGTGAAAATGTCCGCTTTGGTGGCATAATAATACGTTTTGGTAACGTAAATGGAGCGTGTTTTTGACGTTGCATCACGTTGCCAGAGCGTCCGATCGAATACGAGACCACAATTTTGATGAAACTTTATTAAATATGCGAAAGTAGATTTGGTGGATGACATACACGTTTCATTGACGTTAGCCAAGCGTCTAGCGTTAACCAAGCAGAGGAACGTATAATTTGAAGAGTGGCTGCAACGTTCCCACGACGTAACGACGGATGTAAAAGTGATGTTTTGTTGTAATTCATATGTTCGTACAACGTATTTTAAGGGTAGTAAGAACGTTGCGCCACGTTCTACGAACGTTGACTCGAGACACGTTCCGGGAATATTACTTCTACTTTACTATGAGGTCCCGCAGCTTGCGTCCGTTACGGTGAAACGCTGCCACAACGTAGCAGCAACGAAGAAAAGTAACGTTGCTATCACGTACGCTACTAAACATTCCTGAAACGATCACACAAGCTTGCAATTTCCAACTTTTTTAATCCTTTAAGTAACAACATTCTGATTATAAAATAAATAAGTTATAGAGGAAAAATTGTTTTTATTTTATTTTGTTTATAATTTAAATATTTTTAAATAAACAACAATTTATAATTATATTACATAATCGCCTAAACACAGTTAAATTAAGGTGATGTGATATATAATATATAAGGTAAGGATATATAAGGTAATAATATATAAGGTAATAATATATAAGGTAAGGATGATAATAATATATAATGTGCATAGTCCTACTTCATCAACATTATTTTATTTTCATTATGATAAAGAAAAAATGCATAGATTTATGTAAAATGAAGAAATAATTGCACTTCATTGAGCTAACACGCGAAATTATTGTGGGCGTGCCATCTCCGAGAGTCCTTAAATATCGGTTTAAAACTGTGACGTGATAAAGGATATCGTAGGGAAGTGCAATGATTTCTTCATTTTGTATAAATCCAAGTATTTTATTTATTGAGATCAATATACGCAAAATTTTCAATGTTGGTAAGGTAGAGCATGTTTCTCATAAAATGGTGTCCGTTCTTTCTACCTTTGGATTTCAAGATATCTGTCTGAAAAACACATAAGAAAAATTTATAATATACACGTATGTATGCACACACACGTGCGCGAGCGCGCGCACATAAGCATAATTGAAAATTGATTTTATTTTTATGCAATACCCTAATTAGAGCATTACCACTCGATTTTCATAGTGCCTATCAGCTAATTTCCGATTGAATTCATTGAATTCGTCGAAATTTTCAAAACACGGAAATTGTATCCGTTCACAATCAGTGACAGGGTTTGTCTGATCGGTACAACTAAGTCTAACTTTTTCTTCGGCCTGATTTGCTAAGACTGCATGGACCATCTTTACAAAATAAGAAATACTTAATATTTAACACAAACCTAGAACTAATGCATTAATAATATTGATCAATAACTTACCGGTGAGATACAGCAGCTTCTGATTCTCATCTAAATCTTCGATTTCCGTTAAGGGTAACTCTTTAATGTTTCGTCTTATTACGACATTGCTTCCTTTTGCACCGTTAAATAAAATCATACTATATTAATTTTATCATAAACTCAGAACACATTTAAAAATATTTTACATATTACCTTGACTATTTGCCAATTCTTCATTTATTTTTTCATGTTGGGTAAGTGTTGAAAGTACTGCATAGCTGCCCTGTGTCGCATACGATAAATCATGTGCACTGTTTTCTAACAGGACTCCTTTTATATTCCTCGAGGTCGATGCCTTTGATGTTTCTTCATCTATCATTTCATAAAATTCTCATTATTTGAAGAATCTTAAATTGCTTTTTTCGTATCTCTGTAATTTATTTCATCATAAAAAAATATAAACTTATATTGATACCAAACACTGATCCCAAAGTATACAATATATTATTCAATAAAATAAAACTTTTTTCTAATTACAGATTTTATAGTGTATATATCAACTTTAAAATATAGTTTCACAATTTGTTTTGCTTTAAATTGCTAAAATATTGTGAAAGTAGATTTTTAAGCGGTAAATATACCATAAAAACTGTTTTTTAACAAAAACTTCTTTCGTTCAATAATTTACTGTTTACTTATTTATGGATTGGTGCTATTTATCAAGATACGTTTTAATTCTATAATAATATGCAATGAATTTAACACCATTATTAAATGTATTTTTACACATTACCTCGACTCTGTATCAATATTTCATTCCTTTTTTCACGTTTGCTTGGAAGTACTGGATGGCTGTCCTTCTTCTCAGCATCCAATGAATCATCTTCACTATTTTGAGACGGGTCTCCTTTTGCATCAGATGACCCTACATCTATTATTTTATAAAATTATCAATATTTGACCAATCCTAAAACTGTTTTTTTTTTTCATATTTTTCATTTCATTATAAAAATGGTAAATTTGACTTTGATACCCAGTACTGATCCAAAAGTATACGATAAATTATTCAACCCAATAAACATTTTTTTTTAAATAGTATATAAAAAAAATCATAGATTCAATATAAATCTGTGAACTTAATTTTAAATAGCACTAAACAAAGTATTATTACCAGCTTCCGCAAAAATCCTAACGATCTCGTGCTTCAGCCATCCGCTTCTTGGAATTTCTCGTTTTTCGATCGCACTCAATACATTACTTGGATTTTTGTAAGGTAGCCAAAAACAAAATTGCTTATCATCTGTCATCCACAAATCTGGAACCATTTCTGATGCCTTTTCTTCGGCGAATTCCACAATATACCACAAAGGCATTACGATTAATAACGTGGTTCTGAAACTCGAATTAGTATACAGAATTCCGCGCGTTAGATTTACAAAAGACGTTGATTTTTGACTACGTGTGACTGCAGTAAAAACGATCACTACATTCGATATACTCCAACCGTTTTTATTTCATTATACATATATAGTATTATGGCGGAACAAGAAAACAATTACATTTACAATGCAAAGCAAGTGGCTGCAGTGGTGCCACGTTTAACAGTGTTGCCTTCGGTTTCGTGGCGCATGAGCGTGACTGTGAAGGCGATCACTATACCCTAACCTCTAAGTATTTAAATTATGAATAAAATAAAATAAAAACAATTTTTTCTCCATACCATATTTATTTTATAATCAGAATGTTGTTACTTAAAAAATTAAAAAAGTGGGAAATTGCAAGCTTGTGTGGTCGTTTCAGGAATGTTTAGTAGCGTACGTGATGGCAACGTTACTTTTCTTCGTTTCTGCTACGTTGTGGCAGCGTTTCACCGTAACGGACACAAGCTGCGGGACTCCACAGTAAAGTAGAAGTAATATTCCCGGAACGTGTCTCGAATCAACGTTCGTAGAACGTGGCGCAACGTTCTTAATACCCGTAAAATACGTTGTACGAACATATGAATTACAACAAAACGTCACTTTTACATCCGTCGTTACGTCGTGAGGACGTGCAGCCACTCTTCATATTATACGTTCCTCTGCCGTGTTACAACGTTGCAAGTACACTTGGTTAACGACAACGAAACGTGTAATTCATCCACCAAATCTACTTTCGCATATTTAATACAGTTTCATCAACATTGCGGTCTCGTATTCGATCGGACTATCGAAGATTGAAATGGATTTTCATAATCTATAATAGCATGTTTATTGTATAACAGTAGAGTTGTCATTCAATGCAATTACAGTGCGATTGTAATAATACTGACAAGTTGAACCAGCAGCTTTAAATAAGTGATAAAATATAGTGATTAGCTGTCACCGCTTTTTATAAATATTTCATTAGTTATATAATGTAATCGCGCCGCTAACCAATTTGGTTACGTCTGAATAGATCTCAATAAGTAATATCTGCACTATACAACGAAGATGCATTCTCATACTCTGTTTTTAATTGTCATCATTAAAACTGATCATTACTAAAACAAGCTCGAAAACTTCACTTCTTCACTGCATTCATCGCTTCATCGATTCTCAACAACCGCCTATATATCAGTCAGAAAAAGTTTTCAGGACAGGAGGTACAGGGAGGTGCATAAAACGTCGGTGCATTCGTTAGTTGCATTGGGACCGGTGTATGGGCGCAATACGCGTCATATTGTTTCGGTGCCCTTTTTGCGAGCAAAGAGCATACAATCGACGACCCGCGTACACACACACACACACACACATGCATATAGCAGACGTGACCGCAAAGCACGCGAGCATGCACACACATATGTATATCTATACACGCATCGATGCGCTCGACCGAATTTTCCTCGCTTTTTTTTGTTCTGTTTTGTTGCTGCGCGACGCGTTTTATTTTTTTTTGCTATATGTATAATATGGCGATTGCTTTTGTTACGCGCGCTTAATGCCGATTTTCATTATTGATAATAAATAAATGCAAACGATGCTTTGGTGCAGCGTATAAATTTATGGATGATTTTTGAGATATTTCGTGATTTGTGTCGTGGATTGCGGCTGCGTGAGAGTAGCTTCCCGCAATTGAAATTTTAAAATTATTGTGTGTGATTGTAACGAGATAGTAATATAGGTTATTAATACAAATTGGTGATTGGTATAATATAAAAGATATAGTGTATAATTCAATTTTAAATTGGGAAACAGTCAAACATGTATATGAATTGATATTTTTCCTGTACGCTGTAGTAATCGTTTGTAGAGTCCTAAATATTCTAATTGGAGTTACTTATAAGAATTAAGTATTATACTTCTATTTGAATTGAATTAAAATGTTTTAGCAACAGTAATTATTTTTAACTTATCTTGCATCTTGCAAAGAGCATACAATCTTTAAAATAGTATAAATGTATATGTGAATTTGTGTATAAATCAGTTTCTAAACATCAAAAAGTATAAAACTTAATCAAATATTATGTGTGACTTTTATTATACATAGTGCAGAATCGCAAATAAAGGTAATAATACGATAAAAGTAGTTCTAACCGAGTCTCAAATGTTAAATTACGCCTTGTACCTCCTTTTTTATACCCATAATAAATCACGGAATGGCGAGAAAAGTCCCTTTATCCTCAAATAATTGAAATAATTCAAGCGAAAAAATCTTACAACGTCAATGAAAGAAACACTCGGCAAGGATTTAAAAAAGCGAATTACGCTCTTGGGCGCCAGGACGTTAAGTAGGGTAAGAACTGCATCGCTCGTATAGGAGTAGGGCGCCACCGAGTCTCCGAAATTAAAAACAATTCGTCGTTTTTAATTAAGCAACAGGCAGCAGAACAGCTACTCAAGAGCGGAAGTACGCACAGCGTATCTCCATAAAAAAAAGAAGCTCGGAGCAATTCTCTGCCCCGTTAATTTCGCAATCGCAGCGCGAGCCGTATATATATATAAAATGTGTCGCGGTGTGGGCGACTGAGGAGAGGACGAGAAAGAAGGGCAGCAGCGGAGACACGAGAGAAAGAGAGAGAAAGAGAGAGTTCATTTCGTGAGTCGAGGGTGAGAACCGGCGGCATACCGCGATCTTTTATAATTACGCGACAAGAAGCGCGAGTGCGGAGATGACGCCCAAGTGCCCTCGGGCGACGATGAAAAAAGTTCATAATTTTTCTATTAAGACGCGCGGCTGGTGGCGGAGGCGGTGGCGGGGTGCGGGAAGGAGGGGAGCGGAAAATAAAGCGGCCGCGCATCTTGTATATATAGCCTTTACCCTCTGTACTTTACCGCGGTACGTGTTATGCGCTCTTAAACTTACCGCTGGTGAGTGGAGTTGCGGATGGGAAGATTTTCGGACCGGTGATATAGTGCGACTGGAATTGGGGAGTTGCTTCGCTGTGAGAGCTCTCAGGACGTTTATTAGTTTTAGTGTTTTAAAGGTTTTTTTTTAAATTCATCCTTAACCTTTTGTTTCTAATTTAATTTTTAGTTTTGTAATTTGTTTATCAAAAGTAAAATTAATTATAAATGAGTTATAGGTGTGATTTTTACTGTCAAATAATTTTGAGTGTATTATTTTCTTTTCTATAAAGGGATTTTGCTGCTGTTTTTGTAATAGCAAGAGTGCTTGCAATTGATTTAAATTTGTAACGAGTTTCCCTTGTAATCTTTTATTTCACTGTCTATATTCATAAGCAACTTTTCAATCGTTTTGTTATAAGTTATGTTTTGTTGAGAAAATAGTAAATATGTCTCTTGAAGATTTAGTATCGTTATACTTGCTATTAACAGTTAAAGTTTAAATCAAATTATTTTTAATATTCAGATTGAATTTCTTATAGAAACAGTTCTAGTAAATAGCGATGTATTATTCTATAAAAATTGAAGCCTGATTTTGAAATTGAAAACAATAAACTGTGTAAATAATATAATAGGCGCTAACCAGATCGCTTGGAAATGTTTTAATGTTTGATGAAAACAAATTTTTTAATATAAATATTTAGAATATAAATTTGTAACTTAAAAATTATTTTTTAATGAAAGTAATTAATACTTTGAATTACAAATAAAGCCTATAAGCTAGACTAAATGCAAATTATCATTTCTCGAAGATAAAAAAATATGTTTTATGCATCACATCATATATCTGTTAAGCTTTTTTACTCGCTTTCATTTAGCTTTATCTGTTTGCTCGTATCAATCGAGATCAAATCTCGTAATTGATTTCTTTCCGATTTACATATAGGTATACCTAAGCTAGAGATTACTTATAATTTGTACATGTGCTTTATTTAATTCTTTTTTTTATCGGTATCGAACATATATTATAAATCATTTAATCCTACTCTGAATATGCCTTGAATAAATACGGTCATTTATTTGATAAAAGTATTTATATAGGAAATTTGATATTATCAACTCTCTTTCCTGTACGACAATTTGTTGCATTCTTATCTATAGAATTTGAATCAGTGAATTCTGAGTAAAAATGAGGTACTTAATAATATCTGATTTGAACTATGAATCAGCAAATGTTCACGGTCTATCAGTGATTTTTACTATAACTCAAATAATGCAGGGCACAAAACAAGGCTATACGTTTGTCGATCGAAAAACAACAAAACTAAATCAGCAAACAGTCCCTAGCTGGCATTAATTTCGAAAACAAATAGAACAACACTGCAGTTATACATGCCGCAAAAACTCGAAAAAGTCCTTATTCCACCTTTTGTCTACACGGCTTTCCTCCACCTTGGCTAGCTCGGTTTCGTTTTATTTATTTATTAACTAGGGTAGTTGACGATGAGCCGAGTAATTGAATGCAGGAAAGAAGTTGTGCTTTATACTTATGCGCACGTACGGGATGAACCCCTTTTTTCTCTCTCTACTCTTCTTTCCGCTTTTTCCAGCGCGGGGAAAAAGGGGAATACAGGATAATGCGCACTTGCAGCACACAGTGGAAACTTCACTAGCAGCTATCGTTGACTCGATCATTTTTTTTTTTTATTAATGGAACTGCGCAAGCTTAGGCTGCGAGTTGGTGGTCGAGGTTACCGCAACGGGTAAACATTAGATTATATATGGGGGGAAACTCTTGTGCAGATCGTCTTGAATAGCGGATACTTTGATTTCGTAAATGAGCGAGCTTTTTTATACACGTAATTTTTATCGCACTTTTTATGTATCAGGGGTATGGAAACTAGTGTTTTGTCTTCGATTTCATTAGAATGGATGCTCTGAACAGGATAATTGAAATATGCATGATATGCTTATTCGCATTTTCAGAACAACATATCGATATGCGTTTTAAAAAAATATGCATGCCGGAATAACACAGAAATATATGACACCTCAAATTAACGTTGAAAACCATGACATATCGCATTAGTACTGAAAACTATGACATCTGTTCTTCGTGGTGTCGACTCGAAAATTATGATGTATCGCATAAGTAAATTGAAAACTATCATAGATATTGAAATACTTCATAAAACTAGTTGTAGATGCTGTCATTTCACGTTAATTTTATTAGTCTTACTTTTCAACATTAGTTCGTGGTTTCAGAGTTTCCTGCGATATTTGAAGTATGTCGAATATGTTCAGAATAGTTTTTGATAACCATACGTTTCATTGCCACATGAAAACAGTATAGAGAATTTGTTAGTCTTGATGATAAATAGATTAGTTAAAACTAGAGCTTAAAATTAATAATTTATTCTACTTATTGCAGTATATTGTTTTCGCCTGAAAGAATTACCATATCTTTTGATATCAATTTAATTTACTTGTTTATTTTAATCCCATAATATCGAATTACAGCTTTGTTGTTTACCAACAGTGTATAACACAGATCAGACACAATTTTAATCTTGTCTTTCTTAATACTATAATCTTTTTATTAAGTTAAAAATAAAAGCAAGATATAATACGTTATCGTTGTACACTTATTTCAGTAAGAGTCCTTAACATTCTCTTTGTTCGAATATGCAATTACTTATATTATTAGGAAATTAGGACATTGTTTTCTAAGTTAATTAGTTTTACTTATAGTGATGTTTTAGTCAAAGTATTTGCCATCAGAAATTAATTATTATTGTTAATCATAGGTAATTGACAGTTAGAAAATAAATTTACGTTGGAAAAAATGCAGATATATTAAAGTGTAAAAATGCTGTAACTTGATTTTGGGCTTGTATTGTAACTAATTATTGATATTTGTTTTGGTTTTATCACGAACTTGATATTTTTAGTGGTGTAATAACCATTTTGTACTTTTACATAAAAACATTCCTTTAGTGTAGTTCTTGACTGAGAAAATTTCTATTAGATTTTCAACGTTTACGACAGAACGTATAAACAGAGTACATAGATATATATATAATTTTAGAAAATAAGAAACTCTTATCTCTTATTCTTGCATGAGATAATAACAAGAGATTCATATAGAGTCGCACTTATTCGTAATAAAATAAAGGAGTTCGCAGCGTAATAATTTAAAAGTAATTTACTATATTCAGGTGTACGATAGGATAAGCACTAGCATTTGAGTATCAGAGAGTTGTTATATAAAATGGGAGTAAAAGAACTTTAGGGTGAGTGCGGGGCGTCTAAAAGCTCGAGCGAAAAAAGGCCAAGCATATAACGTATTTTCGCATTATAATATTATAGTATAGCGGCAAATTTCTAGTCGCGCTCCACAAAGAATCTCCTCATTAGTGATCTTTTAACCGTTCCTTTCTCTTCTCTCTCTCTCTCTCTCTCTCTCTCTCTCTCTCTCTCTCTCTGTCTCGCTTCTTCGCGGACGAGAAAAAAGAAAGTTAAGAACTCGAGGAAAAAGTTCTTGGCGTCGCGCAGCAGTGCAGAGTCGTGCTGCGTCTTTCTCTTATTTCTTTCTCTCTCTCTTCGCTCAGTTCTGTCGTGGAAAAGCGAAGGACCGGAAAGGCGCAGGACGATTGTGTTCCGTTTCATGTATAATTCAGAGCGTCGTTCTCTTGGTCCCCACGGCGTCGGCATCTCTCTCTCTCTCTCTCTCTCTTCTTCTCTCTCTTTCTATAGTGCATACATGTATATACGCAGGCTATGTGCGTGTGTTATGTCGCTTCGTCGTCATATCCGGCCGCGCGACTTTTACACTTGGCTCGCTCGGCTCTCTCTTCTCTCGAAACCGGTGAATTTCATGCGCGCTAGCGACGTCTTGCACCGTTCTATATAATACCGACTGCCGCGCTCCGCAGTTCTCCACGCGCGCATTTATCCTTTTTCTTTCCCTGTTTCGTTTTTTTTCGTGCACCCGGCTGCTTTCTCCTTTTCTCTCTCTCTCTCTCTCTTGTTGCATAAGGTTATTGCTGTGTATATGTATATATATATATATATATATGGGCATGCGAGGGATGAAATATTGATTTATCGCTCGAGAAAGTTGCAGTATTCATGCGGCTGCATGCAGGTACTGCTTTCGGAGGCGAATTTCTCAGTTGGATCGACTGGTTTTTACTTTGGTTGTTTAAAAAAGTTGTTGCCCTTCCGCCGCCGTATCCGTGAGCCAATTGAATTTCGAGTTTTATATCGTTCGTTGTTACGGGGCCGCGCGAACCAGCTTTTCTTCGTCTTTGAGCTTTGTGTGCGTTGGCTGCCGCGAAATGGAAACTTTATAATTTGCGAATCTGATGAAATGGTCGCAAATAATACGTATATCAACATTTTTACCGTAGAGGAGTGGACAAAATTTATGATTATAAAAAGTTAACGTATGACCGGTGATTGTACATCCAAGCTATATTCTCTGAGAGAATTTCTTATGTTTTCCAAATTAAAGAAAGTCAATTAAATACTATTTCCTGGTTGTAAAAAATAAGGCATTTCAATATTGGTTTTTAATCGAATCTAAGGAAAGCTTACAATGTTTGAGATGATAGGACACGATAAAAGTAGATACAAACAAACTCAAACCAAGAATAAAACGTCTAATGCTTCTCTAATAGCAAAGTTAGGATGCCTCATCGAATATCCATTTACTCCGAATCTCGACTCCTGCGATCATCCGCGGGCATCGAACAGCGCATCATCGGTAAATATCAATCAGCGCATCACCCAAACATTCGTAAGCACACACACATACGAGACTGCAGTGAATCCTCGTCAAACGAGACATCCGTGACTGTCCAAACAAAATAAACCATCCTCTCGTAACAGCAGTACTCGCCCGATAAGAATCCTTAATCCCAAGGACCTGTACTCCGCCTCGTAGTCCCAAAGAAAACTCTTGATACCGATGTTTGCTCAAGTCACAACAAAAAAGAAAAAAAGAAGAGAGAAGCCCCTCGAGCGCCTGTATTACCCAGGCGATTATATACGGACCAACAGCAGTCGTGCGCGCTCGGCTCGAAAATCAAACCAATCGCCGCCACCGCGGCACGAGAGAGAGAGAGAGAGCCTACATGCATGTATGTACTTATACTTGTATATAGTTGAACGGCTATACGCGGCTGAATTGGCCTCGGCTACAAGTGTCCTCAGGCTATTGGCACGAAATGAGAGCGTATAGCAAGAGAGAGAGAGAGAGAGAGGAGCTCGTGTTCTAAGTGGTAGCGATAGTGTAAACACGATTCGTAACACAAAAGCTGCTGCTGCTGCCGATGCTGCCCGATGCCCTTCGGCACCTACGCGCGCTCGCCACATGTTTCGCAAGGACGGAGGACTTCTGTACTCTCTCTCTCTCTCTCTCTCTCTCTCTCTCTCTCTCTCTCTCTCTCTCTTTGGCTTCCTTTATATTTCGTAAATTAGCGACTTGAATTGCTTTGTGTGTGCCAGGAGAGTCTTGGGCTCGTGTCGCGCGATTATTCCCAGTGTTTGATCTGCGAGCGGTGGATCGCGAGCGATTGTTATTTTTTTCAGAGAGAGAGAGAGAGATGCCTTGATTAGGCTTTGCACGGTTGTGGACTTATTGAAAGTTTACTGGTCGAGGGCTGAGATTGAGTTAGGCGTGCGAACGTGCGGAAATAGCGTGGCTTGGGCGATCGATATTGATTGTTAAGCGTTTCGCGCCGAGCTCTTTGAGTTTGTGCGTTGATTAATTGAATTGTAAAGGAACACTATTCAAATGATTAACATTATATTTCTTAAGATAAGGAACTTTTAATGCACACTTGCCTTTATAGACAATCGATTGTATGGTGGATTTTTTGAAGAAAACATTACTATAGGATATTATCTTAGAGCTTCAAAAAAAAAAAAAAAAAAAGAATTGCTGCAGCGAAGTATTCGCGGATGCGACAAGTAGATAAATGCAGTGCGTAGAAAGACAATGAAAGTATACCTATAATAGTATTTCGTATGCAAAGTATAATCTTTTCATGTGTGATTCACTAAAAGTTAGTCTAAAAATTAGTTAATTTAGGCATATAAAAATCAGATTTCAAGCGATATTCTTATCTCATGTTTTTAGTCATACTTTATTCGAATCAGGCTATATAAGTCATGAAGAGATATTTCAAGTTACACGTATACATCGCTACAAAAACTGAAAATGCTTATACTTCATGAATATCGAAAATAATTATATGGATTACGGAGTTGTTGCAGGCAGTAGGTCAAAGCACACACAATATATGGTTCAATGGCTTTGAACAAAGTTTGTGCTTCACTAGCCGTTTCACTTCCGCGCTTAGCCTTCCATATTTTAGTTACAAAACAAACCTATCGCACTTCTTGGTATATCGCTATATACATATATATATTTCCCGCGCGCAAGCTCCTGTACAAGTACATCGGTCGCATGCTCGCGACCGCGTGTCCTTTTTTTTTCACGATAAACATCGCCATGGATTTCCTATATAGCCTTTCGAATTACCCGCTTTTCACTCAAAAAAGTCATTATCAACAATATATATATATATTAAATCCGCAGAAAGAGGTTTTAAACAATAAACCCGATAGTTTGATTTTTGCCATCTCGATAGTTCTCGGACTCTATACATATAAAGCACTCGAACCCTTACCACGCGAAATCGAAAACATCCGAGAACCAGATGCATTAAAGCGACTGGTATAGCCGCAGCGGCCAACTAAACGCGCACGCAAATGTAAAGGAAAATCTGCTCGCTCTCGTGTCACTGCAGAAATTGGCGGAGCACCTGCTCTCTCTCTCTCTCTCTCTCTCTCTCTCTCCCGACTGGAAATGCATTTACGGTGAATATCAGGCCCAGTACAGGTGCCTGAAAATATATAGCAGGCCCTGGTCAGGTACCTGTCCAGGCCCGTGTAAAGGTACGCGACGCGGTGCTTGCCAGGACCTGGAAAGGTTGCCACGATTTTGCGACACTGTACCGGCACTGAACAG
Organism: Megastigmus stigmatizans; assembly: GCA_900490015.1. Taxonomy (NCBI): domain Eukaryota; kingdom Metazoa; phylum Arthropoda; class Insecta; order Hymenoptera; family Megastigmidae; genus Megastigmus; species Megastigmus stigmatizans. The sequence goes on along the minus strand of UELV01177719.1, from coordinate 270 downwards.
GGGCACCTGACTTTGCCTGAAGTTACAGAAGTCGTAAGATACAATATGTATCACGAGAGAAAAGCAGTGTTTTAAAAAGGTAATACATGTATAAATGTAAAACTGGAACTGTACAAGTGGTTTGAACTCATATCCACTTACATCAAAGACATTTTTTAATTATTGATGAATCAAAGTATTAAGCTTTAGCCCATAACCTATAAAAAAAAATTTCTCTGTATACCTACTTATAGAAAGTAATCCATATGGATATATTTATACATTAAAGAT
>UELV01177707.1:0-11010 GCA_900490015.1 Megastigmus stigmatizans | reverse complement strand
TTTTAAACCTTTTTTTTAGTTGAAAAAAAGCCTTGAAAAAGTTGTTGAAAATTCGGGGTCTCGGTCGTTAATGGGTTAAACACTAATAATTTTATGTTAACAATTAAAGATTATTATTTTTTTTTAAATAAAAATTAAAATAATCCATTGTAAATAATCTAAGCATCTGCTTCATTGAGTATCATCATACTCCAATAATAGTATTAACGGACTGAAAATACTAAAATAAAGCACTTAAAATTTGTAGCGATTATTTTAGCAATTGTTGTACAGTAATTGGTTAAAGAAGGTGTAATAATAATAAAAAAAAATATTGTTTTAAGCAACTCAAGACAAATATCGATCTTTTATTTACTCTAATAAATTATTTCACATGTCAAACGATACACTATATATTAATATTCGCTTAGAATTAATTATCATATATAACATAGTTGACGATTTCGACAGGCTTTCATCTTATATTTATGTACGTTTACGTTTACAATTAGAAATTGTGAACAGCAGTGACATAAACATTTACCATCGAGCCAGAAAATGGAAGGAAGCTTAGTTTCTTTCAGTAATCAACTAAATATTGAGTAACTAAATTTGAAATTTGAAAAAGCAAACGAATCCTGTATTGTATCATAAAAACTACTGTATTAAGCATAATAGTGAAGAATTATAAGAATATTATAGTTTCATTTTGATCTCTTAATACTTCATTTCCGATTTTTACTTATACAGATTTTTCTATTGTTTACATACTTCCCTACTATTTTCATCTCGATATTTCTACATATTTGTACTCGTGAATTTTCGAGTGTTAAGAGATCAATTTTCTTATAATTAAAAGCGAATGTTCGAGGATTCGAGCCTTACTAGATAGGAAGAAACGACTTTAATGCGTCGAATCACTCGCGATTGCCGTACTTGATCCAAATCCTTTTGAATTCATTGTTTTTTCATTTTCTAGGACTACGTGGATTTATGGATGAGGATCGACTTGGCGGCGCATCGCCGCGCGTGTTTCTGGGCAGTGATCGACGTTTCGGAAAACCAATGAGAAAACCTGACAAAACTCGACTTGTATTTTATAAACGCTCAGTCCAACCGTTTCTTTTTATTTGATCTTGCATTATCTCACCTGGAATGTTTGTTCGTTTATTCTGCTTCGAACTTAATGCATAACAGAGATATATATATATAACTCTTTCTTTTGAAACTTCGAAAAATTTATCCTCTCTATCGCCTTCTCATCTCTTCCACTTCATTTTTTTCTCAAATACTTAATGACATTTGTCTTAGGATAATTTCTAAATGACAATTATGATTATATATATATATTTTTTGTTTTTCAACGGAGAAATATATATATTCTATATTCGTTAAAACATATATTTCGACGTAACAACATTGTACACGTAGCACAATATTTTGGTTTATGCTTTCACTTCACTTTCCAGTGTGTCAGACGATCGTTCGATTTTTCACTCTTATTTCATTCGTTTATGTACTTTTTTTTTAAATTTTTTTTTGCTTCTGGAGTAACGTTTTTACATCCTTGCGCTTACTCTCTTCCACGCACTTCGGTCGATTAATCGAAAAATATCTTGCCTATGTATACTTATATAGCTTTAAGGTTTTTACGAGTAATAAGTTTCTTTCTCTTTCATTTTTTTACGAATACTAAAATATTCTTTTTTTTTATTGGCTCATATATTAATTTAATTTCTTTTTAGTGTGGTTACTTTATTTTCACCATTCGTCGGTCAAAATACAACCTGCGGCATCTGGAGATTCATCGCTCTTGACCGCAAAGATATACAATCAGATGTAGTCGTTTTGTTTTCTTTTTTTTTATTCGTCAAAGCAAAAATCAATAGAAATTATTCATTCTCTCCTCTCTCTCTTTTTATTCTGGTGACTTTCACATAATCATTTGCAGCTTGAGCATTTTCTTTTTCTTTTTTTTTGTTTACAGCAATGAAGAACAAAGACACTGAAACACCAAATCAACGCGACAATACATTCGTGATCCGTTTTGATATCGTTATTATTTATTTTATTTTTCTCATTGACAATTGGTTGGTACAGTATCCGATCTAGGAACGTTGATTGCGAGAGAGAGAGAGAGAGAGAGAGAGAGAGAGAGAGAGAGAGGGGAGGGGGAAAGGGTTGATTATAAGCAACAGCGCAGAGTATTGTTAAATTGACTATGAAAACTAAAGTATAACGACTCGTTAAAAAGAAGCACGAAGAAGCGTAAAATCTGAAACGACGAGGGGCTGATGGAACGAAGGGGGGCGGGGGAGGGGGGAAGAGGAGATTATCGTCGCACAAGAGCACAGCAAAAATAGCCAACAGCATTAGTAGCGAGATAATAATAAGCAGCCGATTCGCGCTTTCGGCGCGGACGGCCGTCTCTCTCTCTCTCTCTCTCTCTCTCTCTCTCTCTCTCTCCGTTATTTGAATCCTCCCATAGTTCTATCCGTAACTGATTTTTATTCATTTCTTACAATCATATTCAGTCACGGCTTTACAATATCTTTTCGTTTTCGTCTGCTTGAGCTGCAAGAGTTGTCCATCCATGGCGTCGCCATTTCGTAAGCGGTTTTTTGTTTTTTTTTTCCCTTTTTTGTTGTATAGAACGAACAAACGTCGCCTGTGCATGCGCTGGTTTCGTGCTTGTTATTTTTTGTTGTTGTTGTTGTAGTTGTGTGTTGTTTAGCTGGTTTGCGGGGCTCTTTTAGTAGGACGTCTTGCCGAATATGAAGTTGCCGGGCGTGCTCGGATCGTCCGACGAGAAGAACTGCTTCCAGAGCTTCTCGAACTTGTCGCGTGTCACTTCGCTGCCCTGAAAGTGCACAATGAATTAGTTATGGACACTTGGCTCTCGCTGCGTATATTACGCCTGCTTCGTATATTTATTCGGTTTATAGCCGGAGGGTGGCGGTAGCGGGGGGAGTGGATAGGAGGGGGGACCCGGTCTCCGGTTCATGAATTCCGATATAAAGCTCTCGAGATGCCGAAGGAAAATAAAACTCGTTATCTGTGTTGCGCACTGTTTATCTTTAGTCAACCCTGCTTTTCCAAATGAACTTCTGCTTCGGTGAAAGCTACAGTTAAGGTTTTCAAGTGCAAATTAAATTGAAAGAGTGATAATTTCGAGCAGACTCGATGTTGCATAATAAGAGTTTGATTTGTTTTCGAATTATTGCTATTCTTTTATCGTATATTAAATAGTAAATTTGTGAAATTAGATGAATTATTCGAGTGGATACTATAAATACCAAACTTATAAATACGAACCTGATAATTTTCATTACCTCTTTGACAAACAATGTATCACTAAGCAAATTACAAAAGAGAAAGCAATCGACTGCTATTCATTACTTTTTTAAATCAAAATATTTTTGTTGACCGAGCTCTTTGAAAACATTAGTTTAAGCAACAATAGCAAGTACCAAGAGATACAAGGAAATATCTAGATATACAAACAACAAAGTTGGCGCATCTTTAAGAGGTCGGTTCGATTATATGAAATCGCCTTTTCTCATTGTTAACAACTCGAACTCACGATAGATAGCGAGCGAGAGAGAGATCTATTTACATACAAAGATCTCGCGCGATCTATGCATGCCAACTCTCTAATGCAGGCGCGCGTTAATCGAAAACAGGGGGTGGTGTGGGGGCGGGGGGGGGGAGGAGAGGAGGTGAAGCGAAACTTACTACTTGGAGTTTCTTGAAGGCCTCCCGCGACTCGCTCTCCTCGACGCCGTAGCTTCTGCACACCTGGCTGAACTCCGTCTCATCGATTGAGCCGTCACCTGCGAGCGCAAAACAATCATCATCATTTAAACATTGCTATATGTATACAATTGGCCTCGGCACGCGGTCCTGCTGCGTATACGAGAATAGCGTGCGGCACGTGCGGACCGTAAGTTAATAAATGAATCCGAGTCAATGATTAATGGGGTGAAATTTTTATGAATCCGCGCATATAATCGAAATGTATACCACTCAATTATAGAGTGTATCAATTAATCGATTCATAAGGGATTGTTGTTCTGCCTTGCTCACTAGTTATTGTGTTTTAGCGGCTGTTTTATCTTTATGTAAAGGAGAACAATGAAATTTGATGAAATATTAAAGGTTCTTCAAATGAGAATAAAAAAGTTCAAGAATATTATTTCAACACGGTAACAATTTCAATTGACGTTACTCACTCTGTTCACAAATTTTGTGTGCTACAATTATCTTTGTATGGCTCTGTATTAATTGAAATTTTAGTATGCCAGGTGGTACATTTATTTAAAATGTGTAAGTACTTTTATGAAAATAAATATGCGTTGCTTATTCAATGTATTACACTACACTCAGTTTTAAAGCAAAAAATCAATAATGATTCGTTTGCTTGCTACAAGGAAATATGACATTAAAAAATATTTTACTTCTATTTATTTTATTAAATTGAAATCAACCTTTCTTTTATAAAAAAGTTTTTATATTAAATCAAGTGTTCCTAATTGATTTCCAGCTAACGATGCGAGCCTTACGTCATAAATTATATTTTTATTCCACTGATAGTGATAATCAATTTGATCAATTTTATATTGATTAGGTACTGCACTTATTACATTATATCTGAAGTATGTTTATTAATCTCATTTATAAGGATTATATAAATTAGATGCATTGAATCATTTTTAATTAAGTGGATCGATGTTTGATAAATTTCAAGTGGATATTCTCAATATTTTATTATTTACCTGGAAATCATTTTCATTTACGAATTTAATCTTCTTAAAACCAATTCTTTCATGAAAACTTAAAAAATAGTAGATATTGAGATTATGTTGTGCATTAAGGGGATGTGCTACTCTCGGAAAGATTCCAACCTTACCGGCACTCGCATTTAACGAAATATATAAAGATAGAAATTAATTTTTGGAAAAATCTCTCAGTCACGCCCTCGGTAATGATACAAACATTATGTGGTTCAAGTTTTATGAAATTCCATCCATAATTCGCGGAGATTTTTGCCGCCGAAAATTTCGGACACAAAAACTGCTGTAAATTACGAACGATATGTTCGGCGGAAAAAATCTCCGCGAATTATGGATGAAATTTCACGAAACTTGACCCACGTAATGTTTATATTATTACCGAGGACGTGACAGAGAGATTTTTCCAAAAACTAATCTCTATCTTTATATATATCGTTAAATGCGAGTACCGGTAAGGTAGGAATCTTACCTACGGTAGCACATCCTCTTAACAAAATTTAAATGAAAACATGAAGAGTGAACTCGTGTTCAGGTACTGATAATGAATGTCTAACTGTATATTGTATTGTACACATATTATAGCGAAAATATTAACTGATAATGTAAATTGAAACAGTTACCTATATGCATATTTTCTTAAAATTAAATTGAATTCAAGTCAAAGAGTTGGTTAACGTTATATCTACATTTAAAAAATTATTTCGGCTGTACCATTTTGTACGTTCTTTGAATGATTGTAAAGGAATGATTCTGTTGCACATACATATTTTTCACACAAAACGCTCCAATAAAATGAACCTTTTCAGCATTATAAATAATTTAAACGAAGCGAAATATCTGGCCTCGCAGATGAGAAGTTTGATTTAGAATATTCATGCGTAAGTCAAACTCGTTGAAAGCTTTGCAATTGGTATATGCACTGCACGAAAGAGCCGCAGCAATTGCTCTCTAGACTTAATTGCTCAGCTTCTGCGAAAAGTATAAGATCATCCAATTACTAATGAATAGATTATCCGTCCAGCGTAGGACCAAGAATTCAATCTGAGTTTTAAAATAACTCATCGACAGAGCAGAGACACGGTACATATATACATCTCCTCCAATTTAAGCCCAATAAAGAAAATCCAATCCTGCCCAGCAGCGGATCCTTGACTACATTACAAAGGTTAAAAATATATAGAGGGCCGTCACATGGATGTTCAGCAGTCACAAAGCGTCACATACGATTATCCACAGTTGTCGATAATCGCCTACTCACCGGAAGTGTCTTCGAGGTCGAAGACGAGATTCATATAAGTCTGCTGCCACTCGACCGCGTGGTCCGGATCTTTGGCGTACTCTTCCCACATCGAGTACCACTCGTCCCGACTGATCTGCAAGGAAGAAAAGCGTACGATTCGCGCACGATTAATCAGCCGATCGGACATGAGCCATTAGCCGGCAGAAATAAACGAGAGACGGGCTAAATGCCGCCGGCTACTATATGTATTACATAAGGTCTATACGCATCATCACTGCACGCGTGCACACGATACAATTTGCTCAGGACTCGACGAGACTTTTGTGCTCGCGTGGGCAATTTGTCTAATGGATTATCCATTCAGGGCCCGTAGATCTGTGCTCGCGCCGCTCCGACAATCTAAGCCACTTAACCCACTCGAGAATATCGCGAGATTTCGAGGCTGTGTGTGACCTCTCGGTTGCGCGCCGCGGCCAAATGACTAATGCGAATAAGATGAGAGAACGACGGATATATAGTCTATTATCGAATCTGTTTTGACATCGGAGCGGCGAGTGACGATCTTCTGGTTAAGACCCCTTGAACTGAATTTCTCTACAGTGTTATTTATTTGGTACTCGAGTATAGTGCAATCTGAGCTAGCTCGTCACGCAGCGTCGCTAAATCTTTTCTATATGCATATATATACGGGGATACTGGAAATCGCGACGTTTTGCAGGTCATGGTAATAGGAATGCACGAGGTCTCTCGGCCGAGATAAGGACCGCACCAGAAGTTTTACGAGACAAATGGCTTTACTTTCTTTTTCCGATGCGTTCGACTTTAAAGGTCCTCGAGCTTACGTAAATCTGTCTCTTGTTCTCCAAAACGTTTGATATATAAATAAAGCCGCTTCCGTGTAATAGAATGCACTCCGATGCCGGAATAGGAAAGAATATTGGTTTTTCCATTAGTTGCGGAGGTGAAATAAAAATGATTTTGGTCACAATCGAGCACTTGATTGAGTAAAACTTAATAGAAAATTAATCGTCGGGTCTTATATAACTATTAATAATTCAGTTTTTTGTACTCCATATAGAAGTAACAAGATAATTCTATTATCTTTAACTTTTATAATTATATATAAATTAGGTAATGTAATAATATAATTATTAGTTTAATAATTTCACCGAAACGTATACTATGTCTGTAATAATTGAGTAAAATCAATTATTGCACGTAACAGATTAAGTAAAAATTTTAAATAAATCATTTATATTTTATTGCAACAATCAAGGGAAACCATGTGCCTATAGGGAAAAGTCAATAATCTTCCTTATTCAGTAATCCTGCTTACTCGAAACTTTCCCGATTATACGAACAGCATGAATACAGAATGTAACAGTGTATTACATATACATATGTATACCTGGCCGTCGTTATCAGCGTCTGCGCGCTTTTGAAGACCATCCCAGACTTTGGTCAAGGTGTCCTTCGTCTGTTGGAATCTGGCGTGACCCGCGGCCCATCCTCTCGCCTCGCAAATTTTCTAAATTTTTTCAAACACACAAAGAAATCCCAGTTAATCCTAGTTAATAATTCAGTTTGTAAAGAAACGCGATAAACATATAATAGGCTTACTTGTACTGCAAGATCGAAGTCCTTTATGTCGATCGATCCGCTCTGATTAACATCTGCAACAAGCAAAGATTTGAAATATTATTGGTCTTGAAACATCGAATGATCCGAATTATTATTCCGTTCAGCAAGTCTCGGACATTCATATTTTAAGTTTAGATATATGTAGGGGATAAATTTATCGTCGGCCCTGGGTAATCACGGATAAAGTTCAAAAATGTGTCGGACGCTCTTGAAAAGTCAATTTGAATTTCGAAAAAGCACTCGGCAGTACTTCTACGTTTCGGCACTTGATTTTTCAAAAACTTCTCTGGTCTTCATTTTCACTCGGTACGACTTTCCTCGAATCCTTTCCTTATTTTTCATCTCTTAAATTTGCTCTATATCGCAGTTTCTTTTCAACTTTTAACTCATATAATTTGCACGATTTATATGCATTGCGTATACGCAACTAAATAAGAATTAATAAAGTTAACAACTGCTGATTGATTAGCACTTATAGTATCACATTATAGTATCTAGAATATTAAATATTATAAATTTGAACGCTTTTTGATTATTAATATAATTTTTCCATGATTACATATAGTCCATTCCTTAATTTTATATTAGTTTTTATACTACAATAATCATGAATTTTGTTAATATCACGCAATTATAATAATGAGTTCCCCATAAAATTCCCATCTCAGATCATTATTTTATGACTTGAAATGGGTAATCTTGCACGTATACCTCAGGCGTATAAAAGGCTACAATAGCGCGATAAAATCACCAAGGGAGCACAACAAGCGACGACGTCCCTTTATCTTTCAACACAAATCCCTCCTATTTAAGCATCTCCGTGCTGCGAGATGCGAGATCCTCCATTTCCACCTCCTTTCTTCGTGCTCTCGCGAGCGCATCGCGCGGCGTTTCCTCTCATTTTGCTCTCAAAAAAAAAAAAGAAACAAGAAAATCAAGCCGCAGAAAAGGATGTGCTGCTCGGTGCACTCCGGTGGCCCTCCTCCCCCCTGCCTCCCCCCGCTATCCATCTCTCCTGGCGAGGCAGCGGCGTCGCTTTCCGGGAGGCTGTACCAGCACCACCGCGAGGAGCTTCCCATAAATCTCGAGCGCGAACGTGCGACCGACGTCGAGCGTCCGAAAAGAAAAGAGCCGCCTTCGCCCGAGGAGTCTACAAGCTTCGGAGCTGGCTATACAATGGGGGGAGCTACAAACCCGAGCCACGACCGCCATACCACCACCGGTCCCAACATTAACCCCCGAGAAGGCGCGGCATTCACGTCAAGGATTCAGTGGCTCGAGGCTCCGGCTCCGTGCACCTCATTCAATTCGGCATCATTAGTTTTCCTCTGCAGATGCCGCGGCGCCGTGCCTCTAACCCCCTGCCAAGCCAACCCCCGCGGGCTGCACCAGTCGAATTCTCCTACCTTTACGGTCTGCGAATACGCGCGACTCTTGCATATAATAAAGCCTCGCTGCTCCTGCAAGGCTCTTTCCATAGCCGATCATATTAATGGATGCACTTTGCAGGCGCACGCGACGCCCTTGTGTATAACTCGCTGGGACACGGATGCTGCACTCGTCGCCACCACCGCGGTGGGATTAATTATTCTCATAGTGAATGCTGATGTATGCTTCATAGAGCTGATTCGGGTTTGGCAGTGCGAGAGCCGCGCACCGGCCAATATTATATATGTCATAGTTCTGCAGTGCGCCGTTTATGTCAAAGTGGAGAAGAAGGTGCGAACGATTCTCTGCTCGCGGTGGTGCCAGTGAAGATTATTAGGAAACGATGGCTACGTGTGTGCGCAGAGCGACTTTTTGCTGCTTTGCATTTAGATGGCTTGCGGGGGGTTTTTTTGGCCATACACGCTCGACGGATTTCGAATAAGTTTCCCTAGCGAGATTTATGGCTTGTCGATTTGAATCCTTTCGCCTTTGACTAGCGCGGTGAATTTCTACACCAACCGCTTCAACATGTATAACGACTTTATTCCAACAAAATATTTTAATTGCATCAATGGACAGAGTAGAATATTAAAATGATCAATTGCACGTTCAGCTACGGATCGGTTTTTATATCCCTTTCTATATATCGGTTTGTTCAATCAATATATTTATTAATAGCAAATGTTAAAAGAGCCGAAAATTTTATCTGAAATAACGTTATACTTTCATGAAGATGGTAAAAATTTTATTAGCCAGATTAATGATATATCCCCCTGATATTATATATCTGAATAGACTTTTCCTTCCAATAACTCATTTATGTAATGAATGAATACACGATTGAGGAACTACTAAATATATTCAGAAGAGAAATAGATCTTTTTTGAAAAAAAAAAACAGAAAAAAAAGGAACGTTAAATTTTGGTGTATTAACTTTAAGTTAACTTTTCTTTATTTTACGAAGAAAATCATTATAAAATACTACATTACATACAGAACTAGTATATTATCAAACGTATTAAAATGACAAAGTATGTTTTTCTTGATGTATAATTTTTCATCTCTAGACAATTCTTTATGTTACATGAAAGTAGAGTATGTTACTGTACGTGTAGATGACAAAACCGATTTTCTTTTTTTAAAAAGAAACTATTATTTCTATTGTCGGATAAAAAAAAGTTACATAAAATTGAACATACGTTATACAGAAAATTTCACTGCTGCATTTTTATAGGAAACTAAAAAATACCCTGTTAGAAAACACGTCCGTTCTTTTATAACGACATGAATTCAGTACTGTTTAAATCATTGATTCGGCGCAAAGCTTTTATGCGTTGTAATTGTGCAGTGAAAGAATATCAGCATTTTTTTCAAATTAAAACTTTGTTCAACTTTGAAAATTAAGCGTTATAAAAATTGAATTGTAAATCGAACAGGTTATGTACCTCGTAAGACTCATCTTTTTATTTAATTAACTGATATCATACTGTATCATATAAATGAAAAACAAACAAAAAATTTGTATAAAAGTAATGTATACAAGTTTCAAAAGTCAAAGAAACAGACTGAGATGAAAAAAATTACTTTTCGGGCCAATACTGCCGTACACACGAAGAACCGCACTATCTGCATTTTTGATGAATTGAGATATTAAGACAAACGCGTTTCCATTTCGTGCCTAAACATAATAATAGATAATAAGAATTTGACATTGTTCTTAGGGTAATTAGGGGGTGTTCTTTCTAATGGTCTAATTTATTTTTTACCAAATTAACCCTTTCACCCTTAAACAGTAGATAGGCAACAATTTAGGCCTTAAAGTTTCGAAAATACACATGAAGAATCGCACTATGTACATAGGCAAATAGTCTGTGTATTCATCATTCGTTTCGGACACTTTTACACGCGAAAAACCGCACTATCTACACT
>UELV01177692.1:10531-69574 GCA_900490015.1 Megastigmus stigmatizans | reverse complement strand
GTCCAAAATCAAGTCTCGATTCAGATTCAAATGAAACGTCATGTATGCGCAGCGCGTCGAAGTTGCAGCCCGGGGCTCGGCTCCACCGCGGCTCCACCGCGGCTCCAGCTTGACTCAGGCAGCCTCTCACTGTATCCTGGAGTTGAGGGGGTCGTCTATGCGTCCGGCTATGAGGGAGACCGAAGTCTCGTCGTCGATGATAAAATAGAGGAAGGGATGCTCGGCGTTGAAGGATATCAGGCCGACCCTGTCCAGTAGGTTATTAGCTGGAAAATGAAGGAGCGTCGTTAAGGGTTCGATCTGTCGTCGTTGTTGAATTTAATGCCTATGCGACTCGCTCCATTCGTGTCGCTCGCTGATTATGATGTATGTGCCTGGCGAGTTTCGGGATTCCGACTACCTCGAGTTTATCGCTACAATCCGGCTGCTGTGTAGCGATTGGTCTACCTTGGTATAAGTACCGGTAAATTTCGTTGGGACACGTTTCGCGAGTGGAGGGGAAACTATTCGTTGTCGCAACGAACGAAGAGAACTAAAGTTTTCTATTACGATAAGATTTGTGCTCAATCGCAAATCAGCTCGATTGTTTTCCCATCCCGAAAAAGGAACAATGAGCCGCTTTATTTAGATGGAATGCGTGTGCGTGCGGATAAGTGGGCACGTGTTCGCGCCGTTTGTCCCCGTAATAAAGCCGCGCGTCGGCTTTCGAGCGTAAAATCTCGGGTTATCTCGATATACGTGTACCGTCCTAATCCCGCGCGGCGCGAGCAGAGAGTGAAAAGCTTCTACACTTATACTTTACGAGAGAGCCGCAGCGAAAGAGTACAAGTGCATTATATATTATATTCGTATAGAAATCGCAGTGAGAAAAAGGTTGAGGTGATATAGCATCTTAGCGGTGTGCGCGACGAGTGCAGCGCGCCTCGATAATTATAAACTGGTAAGAAAGTCGCCTTGAGTTGCGCGCCTTTTTTTTTTTTTAATGTTATACACCGGCTCGAGAATTGTAATTAAACTTATTATAGGCCCATAATTATTACTCGAAAGTATTACGTGAGTACTGCTGAATATGTACAAAGCCAGCGGATTATCGCGGCTGCCTCGTTCATTTATTTTGCATTTTACTATGCAAATATTCGTTAATTATTAACCGTGTAGCATTTTCTAGCATATAGCGTTCACTTTTTCCACATTAGTTCGAAATCACGCAGCTGAAGAAGAAATATTTATCTATTTATCGGTAAATCAGGCGAAATATAACAAAAAAACTCTCGATTCGATATTTTTCTTAACAAAATCGTGACGATCTTTTATCAAACTGTTATATTTTAAGCATTTTCAAGAGTTATAAACACGCCGGGATTATAAAAATAAAAGAAAAAGAAATACGCAGCGCTCGAAATACAAACCGAGTAAGAAGATACACTCAAGAAGGAAAGAAAGAAAACAATGGACGAAATGGTAGCGTAATATCGTAAACATGAAAGCGAGCGTAGATAAAAAAAGGAGTGAGTGAGAGAGAGAGAGAGAGAGAGAGAGAGAGAGAGAGAGACGAAGAAGTGTAGGTATAACCGCTGCAAGGACGAGCGAGTCGTATTATACGAATAGCTTCTCTCTCTCTCTCTTTCTCTCTCTCTCTTTCTCTCTCTCTCAATTTCCTCGGCTCTGACTCACGCGCCAGGATATCAGCTATTAGGTTAGAGCGTACCTCCGAGCGATAAGTCTCTCTCTTTCTCTCTGGTTTCTTAGCGCGGCCACAATGCTGAGAAAATTCCGCGCGGAGGATGCATCCTCGCGGACGGAGAGGCTCCGGCTTCAATTAAATGCGCGCGGCTAAGAGAGAGAAAGATAAAAACGACGTTCGCGCGCAGCGAGTTTTTCGACAACTTCGTCGTCGCTTCTTCGCCGCCGCTGTGTTGCGTCTATCTCTTTTTTTCTTTCCCCCGTCGGAAAAAGAAATGCACGAGGGCCACACGGATATGACTGCACTTCGCTGCGAACCAGGTTGCTATTATGCCATCTCCGATTCGATTGGTGTAAAAGGAGAGTTCAATCGCCCGATGGTCCAATGTGAAAGTATTTTTATACTTTTATTTATTCAACGAATCATTATAGATATTTTTCTAATGAGCTTTTTTCGTTAATCTTTAAGAATCAAGCACAACCTAACGTACGAAGGAAAAGTTTTCTTCGATTAAACTCCCGGAGTTCTTATAAAGTATCCAAACATCGATTCTTGGACCCGGAGCTGTGGACCAACTTTTGAACTCGAAACTTAATGACAAATATCGCGATGCTGCGTTTTTTCCCTCGCATAAACCACGGGAATGTTATCCAAGAATCTCGCGCACCGATAAACGTTCCGTCCAAACTTTTTGCTGCAACTTTGGGGAAAACCGTGAAAAAATAATGCTCAATTCACCGGCATGGCCAAAAAGTTCTTAAATTATGTGGAATTTCCAAGACTACATTATGCGGGAATACATTCTTTTTCTCGCTATCGTGCAGCTTTTATAAACAAAAAAATTTCTTTCCAAAACTGCATAATATTTAATACAAGGGTTGATCGAATGTTAATTTAAAAATAGAACGAAGTCTCGATTCAGCGCAATGGCTTAGAGCAACGATAGCCACGATAGCCACGATAGCACAGCTGTAGCGTTCTTCATCCAAGCCCACGAGTCCCCCGCTATCTACGTCTTCGCCTACGTCAACAAACGCCTCCTTAGGGCAATAACAAAGCCAAAGCGAAGCTCGCTCGCATCGACAACAGGCGGAAGTGCGTTCGTCGTCCCACCGACCGTATAGCACAGCCACAGTAGCACGAGAGAAAACAGGGACCGAGATAAGGCGAGGCTAGACGGGCGACGCACACGCGTCCGAGTCAACAAGTAGCCTCTCCACGGATGTGCATTTCGCCGAGTAAGTCGCTTTATTCTTTGTCCTCCCTCCGCCCAGCAGCGGCAGCAGCAGCGGCAGCAGCAGCGGCAGCAGCAGCGGCAGCAGCAGCGGCAGCAACCCTTGATTTATCGCGACTCCCTCGGAAGACGGAAGTGGGTCAATGCTGCATCCTCTCCTATACACGCGGAAATAACGTGCCGACCGAGGGAGAAGAAACGACGTGTTTATGCCCTCGCCACGGGTTATCTTAGTTCTATAAAAGGGGAGGATAAAGTTTTGCTGGCACGCAGATTGAAAATTGTGGGGATGAGCGAGTTTTAACTGGATCTTTCGGGATCTTCGCGGAGAACTGCACCGGTTATGGGTAGATTTTTGAGTTTTTTCGGGAGTGGTGGGAGGGCAGGGGGAAGAAAAGTTCCGCGGATGAGTGGCGCAGTTTATTTCCGACCGCGGGAGAATGGAAGAACAGCTACGCGGGACTTTGTGCCGAGAGATATGTTTGTCGATATCGAGTCCGCCCCGAATAGATTTTCATTACGAATCTCGATATTTATTTTTTCCGAGCGAATAACATAGTTGTAGGTGGAAATAGACACGCCTCTACCCATAACGTTGTTACACTATATTACGATGCTCCCCAAATATAGCATTCTAAACCGTTGCAGTACCGAACGACTGAGTACGAACCGTAAAACCTACCCCATTAAAAAATTAAGCTCAGCCGAAATTAAAGTGTATAGGAAAAAAGCTCGCGATTGATCGGGTCAAGTAGTAACCGCCAAGTATGGTCGGACTGTCGGACGCGCGCTCAAAGACGCCTCCCGAGCGCTAAATACCTACTCGTGCCGTTCCGCGGGTCGATCACCAAGTGGTCAGTGCGATAATTGCATTAGCACGAGAGAAACAAAAGAGCGGCTCGCTGTTTTCGAGATATTATGGTTGAGCAATTTTTCGTTAGAGGTATATACAGCTGCTATTGTTCGCGAGAAGGTTGCCGCGATAAAGAAATAGCAAAAAAAAATATTCAATCAACAATGTTTAAACTCAAATAAGGTTTTATCTTTTGGTCGAAAAACTTATTACAACTTGTACAGGCGAACGAAAAAGTAAAAAATTCCCTAAGTTCATAAAAGCACGGAGTAATAAGAGTCCGCGACGTCGCTGCAGCCGTATAAACTGGTAAAAACGGTCGCGATCATCTGGATCCACGAGCGCATCCCAACAAACCTGGGCGTAAAAATCGATAGGCGTCCCTGCGCGGCGGCACAAACAGCGGTGGCTCCTGCTGAAATGGATTCTGGCCCATTCCCATGCCCATTCCGTTAACGGCGTTGCCTCCGCCTCTTCCTCCTCCTCCACCAGCATTTCCAGCGTTCCCTGCGTTTCCCGTGTTTCCAGCGTTTCCAGCAGCGCCTCCACCGCTTCCATCCTCCTTCATGTAGTTGCGTATGTTGACCGCGATGCTCTGCTGGACGTCGCGCGCGTAAACCCCGAGGTCCGGTGTCATAGGGGCGAGATCTGCTAGACGCGGCTCGAACACGTCCCTGATGCCCAACTGCCGGGTGAAAAAAGAATTACAGTCGATTAGCTGCGCATGTAACGTGTATAACATATGCTTGGAAATTCCCCGAGCAAAGGGGAATGATTGAATGGCGCAGGAGGCCGAGGATGAATTATTTAGATGATCAAAACTATCGATTGGGAATGAGTGCAATATATGTATATCGGGAAAGTACAATAATACAATTATATATCGTTAATTTTAAAAATCTTAAAAATCTCCTACATGACACTTTTTAAATTCGATCCACCTGTGGTGAAGATCGAGTCATTTTTCAAAGAAGCATCAAATAATCTTGTAAATCATCAGACATCGATTTCACTTTATTTTGCCTTCTTTTGCAAAAGGACAACAAGAAGAAGTCGAAAAATCCCTGAGAGCCTGGATCGAAATGAATAAATATTCAATCATTTTCTCTCGGGGTTAAAGCTGAATTGGGTCAAGCTCCCGCTGCGTATACGTATACACGCTTTTTCTTTCGCCTCCTTCAAAGGAGAAATTTTTCCGCGCGCGCGTGCTTTACAAGGTGGCAAATCGATGACACAAAGGTTGTATATTGTACTCCGGACCGATGTATAATAAAAAATGACATAGTTGATATATATTAATATTCTCTGCGTAGGCGGAGATAGAGATGATTAAATTCTCCTGAGATGCTGCTGCTGACTTGAACGAATTTTTTTTTTTAGATTTCGGAAAATCCGTTAAAAGGGTATTCCAAACAGTACATTTATTATTTATCAGTGGCACTAGGGGAGCATTTCATGTGAATTTGAAAATCATTGTATTAATAAAATCTATTTTCATTCTTCACGTGTGACTTTTGTAGACTAAAGTGTAATAAATTGGAACATCCCACTGACAAGAAATAAATTCTATCAATCTTTCATCCCACTCGAAAAATCTCTTTAAATAACATCGTATTCATATGAACTCCCGAAGGAAAGAAAAAGGTATTGGAAGACCAAAATAAACTCAAGCACCAGAACCTAGAAAATTTTCCCTTCTAACGTATACTTCCATTATCTCACTCCTCGCTTAATCCCTTGCAAAAGAAGAAGAAGACGAAGAAGAAGAAGAAGAAGCCGGAAGCATCACTGGCCAAGAGAGCGGCGGGCAATTAATTCTTTCCCGATGAAAAACTACCTCCTCGTCGCCGTGCCTGTATGTACATCAGAATTCGTAGTATCATCCACGGACAAAAGGAATCGCGATAATTTCTCACGACAGGATCGTCGACGAGGATAATTAATTTCATCCCAGCGTGTGGCGCGCAGTTGTGTGTGCAGTATATATAAGGAAAACTATATCGCTTGGCTTTGAATTGGAGTTTTCCGATTCGTTTGCACCGCCGCCGCCGCCGCCGCCACGGTGGCCGCATCGTTTGTCTTCGCTCGAGCGGAACACCCACTGGATATATATATATATATATGGTGTGTGTGTGTGTCGTGTATACATTACGTTTGGATGTAGGCGGATCGTCGTCGCGGAGGTCGCGGTTCTAATGCCCATCGAGTGATAGTTTCAAGTTTAACTAGCGTGACTAATGTCAGAAATTGTGGACTCGAGGTAAAGACTTATTTGCCTACCTATGCCTACTCTTATTAATTCCGATGCAGCCCATTAATTCTCATGTCGTCGATTATTTCTACTCCCCTTAAACGGCACATCGTTACTCCACCAATCTTATGCAGATCTTGTGGAGCATATTGTAAAATGACTCGGGCGTTGAGAAGTGGCAATCTTGAAATGAAAGTGCGGAGAAAAAAAGAACAGAGTCTCGAGTGCTCTCGGAGACGCGCTTTCGGAGTGTAAGCGTGCACAAAAGGAAGTGGCGCAAAAGAGATCTCGCGGGATTATCTCGCAAAGAATGTATAGCTTTATTTTACGGAGCGAGATAAAGGTAGACTTAAAGGAAAAATTTAAGAGCTTCTTAAGTAAAGTCTCGATAGATTTAATGCTCCTCGCGGAGGTGGTATTACGTCGCTGACGGCAGCTGCAAAACCATAACAGCAACACCAACTTGCTTTCGCGTATATACACTTTGAAAGCTAAGTACGATAGACGTATGGGATTAGAGGGTATAAAAGGTGTATATGTAAAGAAAAATGTTAAGACTCACTCTCTGCAGGTAAGGCGTAAGCGTGACGAAGCCCCTGAGCATGAAGGAGGGTATGGTCGCCCTAACCCAGGTGGGCTGTAGCTGTCTGCGCAACAGCCTGAGGCTTTGGCCGCTGAGTTCGCGCGCCAATCGGCCCGTATCGACCCTCTCGGTCGGCAGGAACAGCAGGACGTTGTATCTCGGATTCTGACCCGGCCGCAAGGACAGACAAGAATTTATCGTTAGACCACTTGGATTCGCGCTACTTGCCGTCGAGCTTACCCTTTCCCCCTTTCTATATATATATATATATATACGTCGGTAATTCGAGTGATGCTTTTATAGTGAATTTTCGCTGCAGGCGATTTTGGACTCGAGTGCTTTTCATTAATAATTAGTTGCAGTCTTTAGAGAGTATATACATTAAAATAGTGTTTTATCACGGAATAAATTGCGCCAATCAAGTAATATGTACCGAGGGATGACTCTATTGGTTGAGTGGAAAATGGAACATTATCGTGAAAGATTTTTACTTGAAGAAAACCAACCTCAACTTGAGCATGACATTAAAGTGTTACTCGTTAAAGTACGGCAAGCATCTACACGTATATATATATATATATATATATCTTATAAATTTAAAGCATCGCGCACAAAAGTTATCACATAAGTATAGAAGCAAAAGAATACAACTGACGTCCAAGGGAAATTCAAGTGCGGCGGCCTTGAGCGTAGGAAAATAAGCGAATGGAAGTACGGCCGTGTAGGTAGCGGCTGGTACACTCGCCAGCTCGCAGCCGTTCACGAGGAACTGCAAATCCGTGGAGTCGCGTACGTTGGTGGGCAGTAGAGGCTGATCAGCGTAGATGTCCAGATCCTGCATCCACAGTCCGTCGTCTGTAAAAATAGGTTGGACAATTTCATGACGATTCGACCATGACGTTGCACGCACTTGGCTACCGGGGACCCGATAACGTTGACAGCCTATATTAACAAGGATTCTCCGGTTCAGTTCACATCTTCGACGTCCTATTCGCGATTTTTAGTTGAATTGCAGCGTTAGAAGTGAAAGCGAAGCTTCTCTGCATAGATTTTTTTTTGTTAATTAATTGTTTGGAATAGTGCAAAGTATGTTTAGCTTGATTAAGTTAGTTTGAACGATATTCCAAGTTAAATAGAGAAACATCCACTTGGATCATGGCGTACACTTGGCGAAGCTCCTCCGCTCTAATTATCCTGTCATTGTGCGTTAAACAGTGGCTTCTGTACCGTGGATGTCTCTTGTGTTTCTATCCCCAAACCGTCTATGGAGTAAATTGAATGCCAGCGAGCAAACAATATTAACTAACGTTGATTCGGATATCGATTTGCTTACGCGACTTACGTCTGTACGGTATTTTCGATAAAATTGAAAATATTTTCTTCCAGCTTCTTTTTAAATTTGATTTTGTTTACACGCAGGTTATGCTTGGACAAACTTATACACTGAATAAAAATTAAAATCATACAGTTATGATAATACATCCCTTCTTAAATGACTGAAATCACATAAAATATTAGGAAAGTGCATTAGGTATTATTGTAATTCGGTGAAGCAGGAGTTTACAGTTCAACGTTAAACTTTCATTTGCCTTATTACTATGTCGCAAGAAGACAAAAACTGTGAACGATATTGCTCAACTGTATTCTCATAATCTGTTACAAAATTTACCTTAACGATAGGTATATTATTTCTTTTATCATTTTATTTCTTCTTAACATATTATATCATTATTACTAATAAATTTCTTGCACGAAACAAAATTACAGAGATTTTAATAATTATAGATCAAAAGGCATTAGTGACATAATAACGAAGTCAAAACTCGTTAACTGCATCATCGTAATAGTTTCGATATTGTTAAGGCTTTTAGCGCAGTATTTAAAATTATAATTTATTTACTTTTACGATGCAATAAAGTCTAATGGTCCTTGATGGGCTACTAAATCGTTATAGTCAGTTATAATATCATAGAATTTTGGTATTTTATGTCGCAACGAAGCCGCAGTACCATTACTTTCTCAGGATTTCCAGGATTTGCGTCGAATAATAATGAATTATATAAACCTTGAACTAGATTTGAATATAATTTTCTAGTTGCAGTAAATCGTATCGATACACACAAGCCGTGCACCAACTACAATTGAATTTCATAGCCATCACCAGGTTTTGATTTCTCAAAGAGATTCATCGCGAGCACCAACGACACCATCAGCCAAATACTTATTTCCTCTTCATAAAAGTCCCTTTACAATTAGTGGAAATAGTTAGTCATTAAAAAGAGAAGCTGGCACAATCGCACCTGGATAGTTGGTAAAGTATCCTTGATCGCTGTTGCGTCTGTTCCTACTCCTACGACGTCTGGCAGTAATGATGGTGGGCGCGGCATCGGTCGCGATATCCTCGGCTCCCGTAGTGGTCGGTAGCATGGTTGTGCTCGCCGACAGCGCACCGAGTCGTACCGTCGTCGAGGCCATAGTAGTCGTCGAGGCCATAGTCGTCGTCGAGGGCATCGTAGTCGTCGTCGGCGTCATGGTCGTTGCACCGCTCGGTATCGTCGTCGGCATCATGGTCGTGGTTGTGCCGGTAAGGGATGCCTGGCTGGCTTGCGTCGTCTCCATGTTCCTCGGCAGAGTCGTCGAGATCAGAGATGCGATCGTACTCATTACTGCTGCCGTCATTGCGGCTGGCCTAGATAACGTATAATAATGTGAAATCAAAGAAATTAGCATGAATAAATTACGGAATGAATCGATTGCTGTAAATTTTGTATATAAATATTGTATATAAAGGATTGGAAAAGCCATAAGGGTAGAATTTTGAGATGGAATTTTCACGTACACACGCATGGTAGTCGGGGGCGCCGGTGCTGGTGTCGTCGGAGGAATCGTGGTAGCTTGAATATTTGCGGATGCTGGCATAACGGTCGTGGTACCAGCTGCGGTAGTACCAGCTGTGGTAGTGCCAGCTACAGTGGTACTAGCGGCGGTAACACCAGCAGCGGCGGTAACACCGGCAGCGTCGGTAGCAGCAGCGGCAGTGCCAGTGGTCTGAGCTGCCGTGGGAGGATTCGTCATCGCCGGAGTCGTAGTGACCATCACCACCGATGTGTCGATCGTCGTTGTGCCTGGTGGCGGTGGCGTCGTCGCACCATTGGCCACCATAGTCGCACCTTTGGAATACACAATTATTACACAATAATAATAATATTTGAACATGCCAGTTCGCGTCAATGCTTTTCGATATAGCGACCCACCATTTGTCGCTGCCGGTACAGTTGTTCCTGACACGGTAGTCGGTGGCAGAGTCGGAGGAATAGTCGTGTCCATCGTTCCTGGCGGCATCGTCGATCCCGGTGGAACCGTTGAGCCCGGTGGCACCGTCGCCGTTTGCGCCTGCGTCGCCGGTGACATGGTCGTCGTCGCCGAACTCTTCAGTCCGTAATTGCCATTGGTGCTGTTCGCCGTGAAGTTCGACAAGTCGATAGTCAGGTCAAAGCCATAGAATCGAAGGATGTTCTCGTATTCCACACGGAGAGTCGTATTCTCGCGGTTTAGATTCAAGCCGCCCAGGAAACCGTCTGGATTCAGGTAAGTCTACGAACATCCATTCGCTGTTCGTCAATAGGATTGGTTTAAAGCAAACGCGGTAATAAAGCTAGGAGATGTCCATACCCGCAACTTCACTACCATATTTACTCCTATCAGCTTTACTAATTGCCATTGATTCATATCCTTACCCTCAATCTTCTGTGTATGTCCCTCATTCCTATTCTTACAGCGTTTCTATCACGAGGCAGCCCCAACGAATCAACGATTTGCTGTCGGCTACGACCAGACGAGCCTTCGTACAAAGCGGCCAAAATGAAGCCTATTCCCGCGGGTGAAAAGGCCACATTGCCGTGCTCTAGGTACTGTTGCAGTATCCGCGTGCCCATGTCATTGATGGCATCGGCCATCATTTCTACTGGCATTCTGGGTGGTAGTGGAGGACGGTGCCGATGCCAGGCTTGATAGTGCGACTGTGGGTCATGGTAGTGTCCCAATACACTAGATAGGGCTATAAAAACAATGGGGAAAAATGGAAAAATAACAATAACAATAACATCGCACTCTAGTTTGTGAAAACAATTTAGTGTAACGTTTTATTGTGTAAGTTATACGTATTCTAAAAAAATATTTAAAAAAAAATAATAAACACATACATATAACTTTGGCTTCAATGCTGATGGAACTTTTTTAACTGCTTGGTTACTGTCACTCTTACCTTAGTTTTCATACAAAGCTTACATTTTCTACACTTTTCACATCTTTTTAACAACATATTGTTTGTTAATTCCATTATTATTCGATGTATAAAATAAATTGCAGCTAAAAACAACTGTCCTTCTAAAAGCAATATTTTGCTTCCGCTCCAAAAGGAAGCTTTGTGATAGTGAAATAGTGAAGTTTTGAGATAACATTATAGAAATATGTTTCTAACATGCAGAACTATTGTATCAATTTTGATAAAAGTTAGTTTGAAATTTCTTTATTGTTTTAATATATTTTTAATTTTGATATTTCTATATTTGAAATTTTTTTTTTTAATTTTTATTACTTAAATCTACATTTTAATGTTGTAATTGGCAATAAACCAGAACTTAGACTTTTTGTTTCTCTATAGCCAAATATTCTACAACAAGAAATTTTAGATTACCTTGTGTCGTTCAATTTTTATTTACAAAAAAGTGAAATTATCTAAGTATAGGTACTTAAATGTATGTTTTTTAAATAGGATTAGACAGATATAACTGAATAAAATTTTCGTCAATTTTTTACCAAGATAATATCTTAATTCTGTCGGAATTTTAAGTCATTCTATTTAGTAGTTTTTAAGAAAACAAGTATTTAGAAACAAACTTCAAGAGATATTTCCATTTTAGTGTTTGTGTTAAAAAATTTTAAGCCGTGATGAAATAATTTCTTTTTCAAACGATTTACTTCAGTGGATTAATAATTATATAATACATTTTATAGAATATTTATGTTTTTTCATTGTGCTTTTACTACATTGGCGAAATTACAATTATTTTATTCAAAAACGTTGAAATCCCATGCATTTTCGAAAGCTCTATATATCTATAGAGTCTATAACACAACTAACAGCTGTCATATAGGAGAGTGCGTTATAATATTTCTTTAGCGCACAATTGCCATGATTAAGTACGTATTCCTTTATAGTGAAATGATTTATTCATTCTCTTATAGTAAATTAGTTCTTTTATTATTTCATGATGAGCGTGGTGGGAAGAAGAGTAATTAAGTTCTTATAGGTATAGCCACTTTTCAGTGAAAGAATTAACAGGGAAAACCGCACCCTGGAACAGGGTAGGAATACTTTTATTAACTTCTCTTGTAGGAGGTCTAGTCTGGCACCATATTTTTTCTTATGCATTTTAGCTGATGCTCAATTCAAAATTTTAGGTGCGTTCTTGAAATAATGCCTATTTAATATTTATTACAAATTGCTGTTCCGCATATTGAGGAAAGGCTTTATTGAAGAAAGTCACAAAAACCGGTATACGGAAATACTCACTCATATTCTCTGCTTATATACCAGAACTAATCTCTGCTTATACTATCGTCTACCTATATTTAACATATAACCTCAAATTAATCCCAACTCAACACAGCGCACAGCCATAAGTTATCATTTCTTTGCGGTAAGCTAAATAACGGATGTTCCACGTGGCTTCATAATTTAAAAAAATTTATTAGTTCAGTAATATTAAAAAAGATAAAATTTTTCAAATTTATAGGGAGCTACATGTTTTTTGAAAATCAATTGGGATTAAAAAATAACACTAAATTTGTTTGATACGGATTTTCTCAAATTCGTAAAAGTACATACGTATTTACAATGGCAATAAAAACACTTTTAAGTTCCACGATAAATATAAGAAATATAATTTTTCCATTAAAACAAAATATAAGCTGCTGTTTCCAGCAGTATTCAAGGGTTGCAGGTACTTCATTTTGATAAAATTATTTGTAATTAAGTTTGACTTAATAAAAATAGATGTAATTTTTTGTTTCTATAGGGAGCAGAAACCAAAAACCACAATTGCTCAATAATGACCAATTTGAGTACTTTCATAAAAATCATACAAGCACTGATTTCATAACCAAAAAAACTATTTCACATGTTCTAAATGTTTTAGAAAATCTTAATTCCAATGATCGCGATGGATTTTTTAATGAATTAAGTGATTTAATAAGAATCGAAAACAAAAATGCAGTTCAAAAAGCATTTGCACGTGAGAAAGAAGTTTTTGTATATCTGTGTGGTCTTATATACAACCAGTTACCTGAGTTAAAAATTTCACAACTGGTAGAACTTTTAATAATACTTGACAATAGGTTAAAAATTCCTAGTTCGTCAGAAGTAATTTTTTCTATTTTAAAGACAATAGAACGTTTATTAAGTACTGCCAAATTTAAAGATTATTATAAATTAAAAAAATTAATTACAATAATGCCACCAACAGAATTAAGTGTTTCTATATCCACGAACATAGACAAAAATGTCTTGTCAAAAATATTAAAAGACATTAACTTTAAGATGGAAATAAATGATTTAGTATTTGCTTATCTTTATGCAGCAAAATACTTAGACAATGAAAGAATTACAACATCTTTGACCAAAATATTGAGAAAGAAAAAAATATCAGCAAAAATACAAAGCAGCATGACAAGAAATGAGGTATGTGAGGTACTTAATGTTCTTAGTAAAAATAGTACACCATTAGTGCAGGATATGTTATACCTGCCAGAAGAAATATTGATACAGCGTTTGGAAGAACTTGATTCAAGAAATATAGTTAACTTCTTAGTTGACCTATCTACTAACCTAAACAATCCAAATCTTGACAGGTATACGTAATTCATGTATTTCATAAGACAAGTTTAATCTGAATTTTTTTCATGTAAAACTTATATATTTTCAGAACAGAAGGTTTTTATAACTATATATTGGACAAATGTGCTGAACAACTAATATTGAAATGTGCTGTGCTGAATGAAGGAATAGATTGTTTAAAATCTTTTATAGAAATGAAACATATTCATATAGATTTCCTGAATTATCTATGTGCTAAATTTTATACAGAAAACCATACAGGAAATAGGAAAGATACAGTATTATTAACTTTATTACATGGGTTAGCCGTTTCAAGGCACAAACCAGTGTTATGGGAAAAAATTTATGAACTTTCGAAGGACATAAGATTTTACACTAAAGATGAAATGCTGATCTATGCCTTAGATTTGGCATGTTTAAATACCTATAATGAAGTAGTTTTAGAAAACCTTTTCAATTCCGAACTTTGTCCAACAACGAAATATGTAGTGCACAGATTTCGTATTTTGAACCAATGGTTAACTACCTTACCCAATTACAATGGGCCTTTACCATCACAAGAATTAATTCAATCCTTAAAAATTTACAATTCAACAAAGAAAAATTATCCATTACTTCCTAGTCTTGTATCCGGTGTAGGTGGAGATATGTACATTAAAACCAATCTTCAAACTAAATCGTTTCATCCTATAAGTAAATCATAAAATACTAATAAGTTATATTACATAATTTGTTGTTCATTTCTTCAAATGGTCAATATTCTTTTAGATTATGTTGTGGCTTTTCGAACTGGTGGATACCCTGTGCTTATTAACAAAGATAGTATTAAGGAAACTGGACATGTGGAATATTTAGAAGATTTACAAATTCCTTTGAATTGTGAAATGTATGTGCAAATTTTCATTTACTATTTAATAAATATTTTTTATAAAAGAAGATATATATTGTTTATATATTGTTTTCAGGGTTGTTATAAATTGTATGCCAGAACATCGTTATTCTCGAAATACGCATCAGTTATTAGGTTCTTATTCATTAAGCATGGAAACATTAGAAACTATCTGTACTAACAATAACTCCCATCTAGTACTGATATCACTTGATGAATGGAATAAATTATCACCGAAGTACAGGATACCTTTCTTGATGCAAAAAATAAATGAAAAATTAAATAAACAGTAAGTATGTAATATAAGAATGTACATATTATAAATAATGACAGAAGTTGTATAAATGTAAATAAATTTATGTACCTATATTTTATATGAACCTTATTGCATGGTTTTAATAATATTTAAAGTTAATAAATTTAAAGTTATTGAGTATATGATTTTAACTCGTGCACTGTAATTTCATATCAGATAAAACCGTTTTCTTAAAAGCTTCTGTGTAAACTTAAAAATGTTTCAATAATATATTAGTTTAAGAAAAGGATTTAAAAGCATTGCAAATGTACATAAAAGAAGTGCTTTTGATCGAAAAGATCCCTACCTTACCGCATCCGAAAAATTCGTTTATTTCGAAACAAAAATTTTTAAAGGTGTCATTAAATATTTACTTGAAACTTTATCAGATAAATAATTCATAGACGAAGTACACCTGTATTTGGGATTTGTATAATTGAAAGTATTTTTTTAATTAATACGAATTACTATTACATCTGGGATGCGGGGTGGGAAATTTAAAATTTTAATTAACTTTATCATTCCCAGGTATTCCAAGCAAGTGGTTTTAACTCCATAAATATTGAACAAAAAATTAAATTTGTACCTTTTCTTGCACTAAATAAATAGCTATAATTGATTTACGATCAATTATGAACTTAATAGAGTTTAGTATTTTAATAATGTACATATTAGTCTTAGTTATTGAAAGTTATAATAGAAGTTATGATGTTGCGCGTAGTAGCCGTATATATATTATACAATAACATATGCGATTTAGTAAACATAGAAATTTTTTATTTAATATTTCTCTTAAATGAACGTCAACGTATAACTTTTTTTAAACAAATATCTCCTATGGACTTTCGTGATTCTAGCTTGCTTTTTATATTTATGTCATCTAATCGCAACAGAAAAAAATCTTTCCGAAGATCTTTCATAACCTCATAAGAATTAACACGGACACGAACAGGAGTCGCAAAATAGTCGCACTTCAATCGCTCATATCTTTTCAGAATTCACATTAACCCCCCCACCGATAGTGATTGATTATGAATCTAGGATTGTTATACTTTTGATTTGCATTCATTTTATTGCTCTATCTAATACCAACGAATATAGGCGCTTATATTCGTTGCTGATACTTTATTTGGCGCTTATTGGAAGCCTTAATTGATTCTATCAACAAATTTCCTATTGGCATAATTATTGATTGTGTTAATTAATATATTATATTAATATTGATTAGACTGTAAGACCAATAGAAAAATCTTTGTCAGTTTATTGATTGTGTGTTTGTTTGCAATGTGCGCATGTGTGTGTAGGTGTGTATTTCGAAAACGGAGTAACGGATGAACTGATGATTTTCAAATTGCAAAATTTATTTTATTCGTTCTTTTGTGGGATGGCGACAAAAAAAATTTTTAAGATTCATCGATTTTCTTTTGTTTTATTTAATAAAATGTCTTTTTGATTTTTAGTTTTTTAGTTTTTTTTTTCGTAATGCAACTTTAATAATAATTTTTCTAACAGATTTTATATGTAAAAACCGAGAAGACGTATTACTAAAACCATATATCTATAACTATATATTTTACTCGGAAAATTTAGGTTGTGTACAAAATCTGAGAGAAAGTAAATTGATTCTAAATGAAAATATATATAGAAGCATGTTTTGCCCCGGTACTGTCTGGTGTGTTCGTCAGGAAGGCGCAGACAGACCTTCGAAAATAATTAATAAAAAAAGCACTATTTATAATTATATAGGAATATATAAAAGGGGTACGTTTTACTATAAACGCAATTTTATTTGATAAAGTGATTCGCAAATAAAATTTATAGTGTATTTTTGAAATTTTAACAACTGCGAAACTTGAAAACTATTTATTAACCCTGCTTCAAAAATCAGGTGAGAAATCAGGTGATTTTTCACCTGACGTTTTGACATGAGAAATCTCCTGATTTGAACTCTTCGTTTTTAATAATTAAAAAAATGTTTAGAACTTGAATTACATAAGATCTAGCGTGCTGCGTGACATATATGTGTTACCATCCGAACGATAACACCTAAATAGGGGACCTAAGCGAAGTTATTTTTAGCGTTTTTACATTTAGTTAAAGAATTGTTAAAATGTAAATAATTTCGCTTAGGCCCCCTATTTAGGTGTTATCGTTCGGATGGTATAACACATATATGTCACGCAGTACGCGCTAGATCTTATGTAATTCAAGTTTTAAACATTTTTTTAATTATTAAAAACGAAGTGTTAAAAATCACCGGATTTCTCATCTAATTTTTTAAAACAGGGAAAATTTCTTAAATATTTTTTGATTTATTTTTAAATATGTTTTATTATAGTTAATATATTTATAAATTATATATTACATTGTTACAGTATATACATTGAAACAAATAATTAAGTTTGAGGAAGCTAAGTGTCAATGAATTGGCAACGGTAAAAATATACAGCCATTTTCATTCAATTCAAGTATAAAAAGTAACATTTCCTTCAAATCGAATGAATCAAGCTCGCGCAATAATTTTATTATGCCAGACACGACTTATTGTTCAGTACCTATTCAAAGAAAAGAGACTTAAGAATCATATTCAATATGAAATTCTCATTTTCCCGCCAGCGTAAGTGTTTTTAACGACGATCAAAAATGTTCTCACACTATAGGCGCGCGAGCTCCTCTCTAACCTTCCTCTGACTAATTATCCACCTCGCACTTAACAACATATAATGTACACAAAAACGGTGGTTACGCAAAATAGCAGTACAAACACTGCAGGTGTGTGTGTATGTGTGCGTGAGAGAGAAAGAGAGAGAGAGAGAGAGAGAGAGAGAGAGAGAGAAAGGACGAAGCCGTTAACTATTTTTTCCTACGATTACCTTGTACCCAGTATACACGCGTATGCCTTTATACGTAGTATAAATCGACTGATAAGGAAGCGACGATGTAAAGCTACGAATTATACTCCTGATAAGGAAGTTTCGTTGCAAGCGAGGGTGAGTTATTTAGTCGACGGGTCGGATGGGGAGTTTTCGCAGGGAGTTTACTCTCTCGCTCACTTACTCACTCACTCACTCGATGTATTTCAAGCAAGGTGTGCACGTATCGCGCCTGCAAGGGCTGCTCGCTTTTAGCACGCGAGACTATTACGGACGCTTAGGCTAAACTTGTGAGTGGTGGACAGTTTCTCTACTGAAATAGCTTTGCCATCTTAATCATTCAAAATTGGTTTGCCTTGCTAAGAGAGCTTAATGATATTTCTATTCGCATACAGTCGAAATAATCAAGATATGATCGGTATAGGGATATCTTAATAATTGAAAAAGTTTAAGTAAATAAATACATACGGCACGAGTCCATTAGAGCAATTTGAACTTAAAAGTCAATGTTATTTCACAAAGTTATATAAATTGTCATTCTAATAAATCATTTCAAGTTGCTATTATTGGAAATAATAATAAAAATGATATTATTATTTCTTAAGTAGAGTGAGTCGAGCAAGGTAAGCCTGACAAGAATAGACTTGTATATTAGAATTTCTACTCTTTTTTAATAAATAACGTTGAGACGATATTGCAATAAATATTACTACAAAGATATAAAGAACTTTTTATATTTTCCTGGGCACATATACAATCTACGTAGTTTCACACATCTAGATCTTCAACTGACTTTGATTCTATTGAACTCGAATGCGATTGTAAGAAAAATCGCACATTTGATTTACCTTATGAAAGAAGTCTAATAGTTCCCGGTCCCAAAGGAAATCATTTAAAGTATTTTTCAGAAGAATAATAAATTAAAATAAGATAAAAACACATATAATTTAATTTTTTTAATGAGTAATATAACATATTAACGGGATCTTCTTAGCCCGATATTTAAAGACTATTGGAAATGCCTTTTCCACAAACATTTCACGTCTCAACGGATGATCCGAAAACTTTGTGGGCTACTAGAAAACCCATTTCCAGTAGTCTTTAAATATCTGGCTAAGACTTTGCGAATGGTAGATTATGAGCTAAGCAAATACAACTATGTCTTCATTTTCGGTAAATCCAAGCAGTTTTTTAGTCAGAATCAAAACACTGTAATGTCAGTAGAGTAGAACTATCACATCCCCTTAAATAAAATTCTCAGTAATTTTTAATAATTAACTTTTTAATAAACTATTCATTTTAAAAATAATTCAATATAACATGATTTTTAATAATGATATTTTTCAATCGCGTGCTAATTTATCATGTTATCTTAAAATTATGTTATGGAAATTTTGTGTTTACTGTACATAATACCTTTAAATGACCAAGTAATTTTAAGAAATTATCTAATGTAGATCTAATAAGTCTATTAACTGATTTTGATCTGTTAAATACTGTTTACTTTTTGTAAGATTATGGTCAAACAATTTCTTTTTTATACTGCAAAATATCTTATTTAATTAAAAAAAAAGTGTTTGACTACAAACTCTGTCGCCCTACTGTTAGTTATTGTTAAAAAGTTGATTTGTAAACCATAGTACTCGAAGCTCCTAAAAATTTTAATCTATATTACAATAGCCACGATTGTTATCTTTTTAAGCCAACTGTACTGTAATTTCAATTTTTTGCATTTAACATAATAATAATTATACAAATCTTTGAATTTAATTATCCGGAACTTATGACTTTCTTCATGCCTCGCAGAATTCAAGGAGTTCGAATAACCCAAATCGGATTTAATAGATCATTTAAAAATGATGTAATTTCTCCTTCAAGAATGCAGTAATGAAAGAAAAAAGTATCTAGTTAAAATAATGCAAAAAAGCGTAAAAGGAACTTTTGGTATAATAAAGACTCACATCAATAAAATAAGGACATTTAAAACTTATCCAATTATAACTTTGAATCCTTTGCAAAAGAGGAAGGTCAGATTTTAATAATTTTTGTCAAAGTGGTAGGAATTCTCGCACCGATGTGAAAGATACTCTAAGCAAAATAAATTTGAGAACAGCGTTGAAAATTGGACTTACGTGGTAATAAGAAGGAGGCCGCGGCGAGGAAGCCAAATATCCACGATAAACGGCCAGTCATCTTCATCCCTCTTTTTGTAATCTTCTCCCGTATGTGCTGTATATTCTGTTGATACTGTTTTTAAAGCATTTCCATTACTGATGCTTCACTCGCGCACACGCGTATTACGTTTATATTCACTGGAAAGATCAAATTTTTTGAATTCGAATAAACGCATTGATTCCGATGCATCCGATTACCAGAGTTATTATCCTTTATCATTAAATTCCAATGCATTTCCAATTACAGCAGAGTAAGTACATCGCAAAATAGAATTGATTCGGAAAAATGTATCAAATGCACTTGAATTCAATAAATAACTCCCTTAAGATTCATATTTATCATATTATGATATTCATTTAAAAGTATATTAACTATATTTACATTGAATTGACAAATTGCAATCAAAACTTATTTATTGACTTGAAATCGATAGATATCGGAACAAATGTTTATTCGAACTCGAGCGTATAGTTGAGCCTGTCGAAGTTTCGGCCGATATCGCGAGATATGGTAGCGATCGGTGCGCGCGGCGCAATGGGACTGAAGAGTCAGTCGAAGGGGCCCCAGAGTAAAGACAGATCAGCTGGTGTGCCTCTACCTTAGTTCCCGCGGATTTTCCCCCGCGCTGGCCAATCGCGACAAGGTCGTACACGGTGGATAACCCCGCTCGTTATGCCCATTAGTTTCTTCCTTTTATTTTTCCTTGAGGCCGCGGCTGCTGCTGCTGCTGTTACTGCTGCTGATGGTCGCCGTTTTGATTGCCTCTCTGACATTGATCGTAAACTTTGGTTTGATCTCGCAATCGCGAGTTATTAGCGGAAGGTTACATTATTGTTATTCAAATTATTGTCAGTTGAGCCTTGCCGGCCACCAACATTCGTGGTTCGTAGATTCATGAAGGGAAAGCCAACAATCAATGATAAAAATTATTTCCGATCAATTTATATTTACTGTATATTTTGTAAATATAACTCAAAATGACCACCAAGATGTGTAGATTGTGCTTGACTTGTTTAAAATTAACAAGGGTTTTTCATATTTGTAAAACAAGAGTCTCCTCCGGTATTGCATTAATTATTTAAAATTAAATTGTACAAGGAATTTAGTTCTGATACTTTTTTTTTTAATAAGAAGGCATGCGTATGTTTTTAGAACAATTTGCATGCATATCTGAATCACCTAAATTAAAAATAAATGTTCAAAAAAAAAAACAGTAAAAATACAATAGTGGCGTTAAAGAATACCTCAATTGTTTTGATAAATATTAAAGTTTGCATAATATTAAAGTTATTACAAAAAAAATCTTATGTCATTTTTAAGCTAAACAATTTTTAAATTCGTATAAAAAAGACGTGCTAATTTCGCAACACCAGTTCTATGCATAATTTAGAGCAAAAAAAAAGTCAACGGTAATTACAAAATTGTTTGCTCTGCACTATAACCAGTTTATTTTGACTAAACAATCAACGTCGATATAAAGGCCACTTTATGTGAAGGTAATTTATACTTTCAGCCAACAGACATTCAAGCTTCAATATTTTTTGTCAAATCTAAAATGGTATCGCCTCGCTGCCTCGGCTTAATTTTTCTCTTCTTTGAAAGGTATATACTTATTTTCATCGCTTGACATTATAATTATTATGAAAATTTGTTATAACTTATAGACATGAGCACACTAATTTAATTTTCTGGTACTTAAAAATCAACTTTAAGTTTTACGATTACTCACGTTCCAATTTTGACATGGTTTAATCATAATTAAAAAAATAAGGATATATAAACATTAAATACCATTTCATTAGATTTACAAATCATGAAAAAACAAATAAAAAAGTTAACATTAATCATATAATTTACAATCGTTTAATTTTTGTTAAATATAAAATGTTTTATTGATAGTTCCTACTCGGTAATTTTCACGCCAAATACAAAGGATTGATTGTATAACACATTTAGAGCAAAACGCATTTTTGTAAGTGCACGCCATACTCTTTTATTCGAGAATAAAAGGATACTCGAGTTTATTTATCAAAGAAACATACATATTTTTTTAATAGCGTTATAATTTTTAGACGCTTTGTTAAATTAAATTAATAAAAAATTAATAATGCAGTTTGGGTTATAAAAGTGGCATTTTAAGTTGCGATTGTCATAATAATTGATATTGAATGAAGCTTTTTGTAAGAACAGGGGGTAATAAAGAAAATGAAATCCCAATCTTCGGATAATGCCTACTTAAAGCGAGAAAGGCTTTTCGTTATTGCGTAACGGTCGTAAGTGGATCAATAAGCTTTAATTAATGTTATTGTTTCTCATTTGAAATTAGATTACGCGTTTGTTACGCTGACTTATTTACTTTGCTCGAGCTAGTACA
Source organism: Megastigmus stigmatizans (assembly GCA_900490015.1). Lineage (NCBI taxonomy): Eukaryota > Metazoa > Arthropoda > Insecta > Hymenoptera > Megastigmidae > Megastigmus > Megastigmus stigmatizans. The sequence continues at coordinate 47,465 of UELV01177692.1, read as the reverse complement.
AGCAATTATTATGCAATATAAGCCCAATCTTACCGTTTTACTTTTATTTTCGAAAACTTATTCAAACTTTTGTCAAACAAACAATTATTTTCACCGTAATAGAAATAAAATATACGTTTATACAATTTTTCTGGCTTAAGAAAAAAAGAAGGAAACTTCTTCGTGGTGTATAACCGTCCGAGGATAAGTTTGTTGTTTCATTGCACAAAATATCTCCTGAGCTGCAATCTTTAAACTTCTGCGCGAAGTCAAACAAAAGGAGATAAAAGGCGAGCTTAGACGTAAAAGCAGGTAAAATGTGTGTTGCTTATAGCTTTTATTCACTTCTAAGATACTCCGGTGCGACCATTTATTTTCTTTGTAGTTTTTGCAAAGGGTTAGGAGTAAAGTTTCCGAAGATTTATTTTGTAAATAAAATATTATACCATTGTTTTGATACATTTTTTTTCAGAACAGCAAAAATCTTAGAGCGAAGATTTTATCACAATATTATTAATAACGAAAGAGAAGGTCACAGGAAATATAACTGGAAAAGCGATAACAATAAAAAATATATCGTTCTATCGTTATAAAGTTTATGAACAAAAATAAATTCGGAAAAACTAGCTGAACTTTTTACCAAAATAGAGTATTTATTAATAACTCGATTACATTTTTAACAGTTACTATGTCCACTCTATGCAAATAAAAATATACGTAATATCAATAAATGTCCAAGCTTTGTATTACCTATTTTCTTGTTTCTGTTCTTGAAAATAATGATATACACTTGATGCATCTGATCATTCTCGCAGTATACAATATTCTTACCGTTGTCCTAATTGCACAGAAGCGCATAACAATTAAACGCCCTACATTACAGTGTATACAACTGAACCCTCGTCACCTGCAAACAAAATTGAGTATACGATATCGATATACATCCTTAAAATATCCTCGAAAAAGCAAGCTCGACAAGAGCTTTCCATCTCCAGCTGCAAGCTTTCGCCACACACATACAGAGAGATTGGCAGGTATCCTATATCCTTAGATACCTAAAGATAGGCAAAGACAAAAGGCCATCCAACGATCGGACGGCCGCTGCTTGCGCGCGTCCCAATTACATCCTCCATCCGTTCTTGCCTCCAAAGACGACAAACAGCCAAAGCAGAAGCAGAAGCAGAAGAAGAAGAAGAAGAGGAGGAGGAGAACAACACGCAGCTGAGCGAATCGGGACTCTGCATTACTGTATAGAAGAAAACGCCCGATACACAATGCGAGAAACACAAGACTATATATATATGTGTATTATATACGAAGCGGCGATTAACGAGTGGGAGAATCGTCGTATCCGAGTTACGCAATACCGCCGAGACTTTTACCTGCGCTCGCGACTTTGCATACATATATACAGACGTCCATATAATACGGGTACTTGGCTCCGTTGCTAAATACGTAACGATCGACTATACGCGCGACTCGCTTGGGGATAGCTTGGTTAATATTGTATAGAGAGAGAGAGAGAGAGAGAGAGAGAGAGAGAGAGAGAGAGAGGAGCCGCATGTATAGAGGATGGACAGACAATAGGTACGGCGGCGGCGGCGGCGGCGGCGCGAGCAAGATGTAATTGTCCCGTGCACGTGATCGCCGAGGGACTCGTGCTCCACAGGTTGCGCGAGCGATCGATGTGCTGCACTCGCTTCTCGACCGATGTACCGGCTCCTGGAAGCGAGATATCGGCTCACATTCGTTGACATGGCAATAATCGTTTGCAGCTAGCCGTGAACCGAGGATTAGTCCAGTTCGATGGGACGCCGACTGACTCGTTCCCGTATCGCCGTGACGCGTTCTCGAGGAGCATTGGCCTACTGCTAACCAAACCCATCGTTTAAGAAGTTCCATTGTTTACTCTACAGTAGGGATTGGTTGGATCGAGACTGCGACTTTGATCGTATTATACGAAAAACTTTATCGGATGTGGCATAATAAAGCTATATAGTGGGTATGGATTTTATTGATGAAGAGTAATAATAAAATCACGATACAAATGGACGTATGAAATTCCTCTCGAGGGCTTCTTTCCTTTTGTGCCAGCAGAGCTCGGTACCAATGACAAAAGCGGCTATCGTGAATCCTGCAAATATAATAAAGCGAATAAAATTTCAAATCGATCGTGCAATCGAGCGCGACGGAGTAGATTACTGCGACGCAAAGAGAGAGAGAGAGAGAGAGAGAGAAGAAAAACAAGCGGGACAAAGAGAGGATTTACCGATGGCGAGAACGAAAAATATCCCCTGCATATCGCCCATGTTGACTTTGTGATTGGTGGCCTCCTGGCTGCTCTTAATTCCCTCCCAGCACTTGTCGTTCATCGGCATTTTCTCGGACGTCCACTTCTTGATCAGACCCGATTCGTGCATTTGCTTAATTCTGCTTAAAATGTATATACAATTCAATCAATTTTCAACAAGCATTAGTTTAAAAAAGTTGCTTTTTATGAAATGCCGAGGTTGATGGAAAATTATACATACGCGTCGTTGACCATGGCAATGTAGGGACTGTTCTCGGAGATGAGCATGGCCATGTTCTCGATCATGAACTCGTCGGCGCTCACGTGAAAGTGGCAGGAGCCGGTGTCGACGAGGTCCATCCTCATGAGAAAGGCCAGCGAGATCCTCCAATCTATCAGCACGTGATTCCTGGATTTGATGCGCTCGAGCACTTGTCTCGGTCTCGACGGGTCTTGCCTCTCGGCTCCGTCCAGCAGCTGCTTGTACTGCAAAACCCATCACCCATTTCAACCTGCACACCCACCCCTGGCTATTGAATTTCTCTATGGTCGTGTCTAACGCGTAAGATACCTTGGGCTCGTCGTTGGCAGCTGCGACGAGGTATCCCTCGAGAGCACTGCCGTTGGGATAGGCCCAGGTGAACTGGTCAGCTCGGGCGAGTAGGTCCTCGATGCTTTCGAGGGGCGCGTCTATCCGTGGAAAGGTGAGGAAGGCGATGAGATTGCCCGAGTAGGTGGCCACCACCACCATCACCACGAGCCACCAGGTGCCCACCACCAGACGGGCGCTGTCCGCTTTCGGCAGGCTCATACCGCCTGCATTCTCACACCACCTTCTTTTCATTCATTCGCTATATTGCCTTGTACATTCGTGCGGCTTTATAATATTTTCCCCGATTCCGATCTTTTATATCTATGTGTATAATGAGATTGTCGATATTCTTATTTACAAAAAAGCATGAGAATGCGCTCAGAGAATAAAGTTTGATCGATTTTGACAACAAACAGTATAAGTATTATGCATATAGGAAGAAAAAAACTTGGCCAACGCGAGATCTGGGCAGGTCAATTTTTCTCCCGTGGTACATAGTTTTTTTTCCTCATACCAGCGCCCAAAGTGACGCCTATACATCTTCTCTCCCGCCACCCAGGCGACAAATGTGTACTTTATATGCGCTGGCGTGAGGAAAACTTTTTTGCTTTCGATACTTGTTCGAGTCAACCTCGGCTCATTGCAAGCTAAAGATTGACTCAGGAGTGGGTTCGTTACACTCCTTATTTATCAAAAAAATTAGGTTGTGTCATAAGTAATTCGCGTATAATCTAATAAAGCTTTTCACCGTTTACCTAAAACTAATAAAACGAAAAGCAACCTTTATTAATTAAACTCGTTAATCAGTATACGTGATTGTCTAGGGAGTAGCCACGTTACGGTTGATAATGGAAGTATTTCAATATGCAGCGGTTGTGTTAGTGAAAATTAATTGTAGAAGTGTGTGCGGTACGTGTATTAGCTAACTGTACTGGACTTAGGTAATATCTCCGTTTGTTCCAAGAGATTATAAGACAAAATGCATTCATATGTATATATATATATTTGTCTTTTGGCAGAGTATAAATATCGTGGTATACTATGTATAAAACTGCACTTTTTTGCGTAAAAATATTTTGAGGAATCGCATAGCAGTAAAATAAAAAAATAAAGATTTAATTATTTCTAAAATGTAATTTAGTTTCTGATTTGACGATAAAATCTTATTTCCTTATAAAATTTATAAAAATATTGCACATTGCGGCATATTGCGGTTAGCTTTTGTGAATTTAATATAAAATATCACATGCATTTAATTATTTTATGCGCCATCAATAAATAGAAATAAGAGGACTTGGCGCTATATCAAATCGGCCTTGCTTTGAATACGATACTGGCAGAGATCTAAAAGAATTTTGCTTTTAATAATTGTTCGAGTCAACCTCGACTCACGATAGCTAAAGGTTGACTCAGGAGAGTGTTCGCTACTCCCCTTTTTCCAAAATTACGAGAAACATCAGCACGGTGAGTCAACAGCGTCTTTATAACTTAAACTTATTAATTAGTATACGTGATTGTCTAGGGAGTAGCCGCGTTGCGGTTGATAATGGAAGTATTTCAATACGCAGTGGTTGTATTAGTGAGAATAGATTATAATAAAGTGTGCGGTATGTATACCTGTACTGGATAAAATGCATTCATTTATATATATAAGTGTATATATTTTTTGGTAGAGTAAAAATGTCCTGGTCTGCAATATCTAAAACTTGTTTGCATAGAAAAGTTTGGGGAATCGCATAGCAGTAAAATAAATAAATAATAATTTAGTATAATAATAGTTTGTCAAATAATATATAATAAATTTTTAAGATGTGGGTCTTTTCTGATTTGACGAAAAATCTTATTCCATTATCAAACTTATAAAAATATTGCAGGACAATAATTTACCAATCAAAATGACAAATAAAATGCAAGAAATTGCGACTGCCTTTTGTAAGCACAATATAAAATATCACATGCATTTAATTATTTTATGCACCATCAATAAATATAAATAAAAGGACTTGGCGCTATATCAAACAGATCTCGCTTCGTATATGATACTGACAGAGATCTAAAAGAACTATGCTTTTATTATTTGTTCGAGTCAACCTCGACTTATAGCCTCGCAAAAGGTTGACTCAGGAGAGCGTACGCTATACTCCCCTATTTCCAAAAAGTAGCATGCCAGCTACACGATGGGCGAATAGTAATTATTATAACTTAAACTCGTTAATTAGTAGACGTGATTATATAACGAGTAGCCACCTTGCGATTGATAATGAAAGTATTTAGATTCGCAGTGGTTGTATTAGTGAGAATTGGTTGTATTGTAAAAGTGTGTATGCGGTATTTCTACTTATATTGGAGTTGGGTAATATCTCCGTTTTTTCCAAGCGATTATAAGATGAAATGCATTTTTATTTTGCAGAGTCCGATTGTCCTGGTTTATACTTTTTGCGTAAAAAGATATGGGCAATCGCATAGCAGTAAAATAAAAATAATAATTTAGTTATTAGTTTGTGAAATAATAAATAATAAATTTTTAAAATGTGGGTTTTTTTTTGATTTGACGAAAAATCTTATTCCTTTATAAAACTTATAAAAATATTGCAGGACAATAATTTAGCAATCACGGTAGAATCAAAATAACAAATAAAATAAAACAAATTCCGGCACCGATGCGAGAAATATGTACTTTAAGCGCTGGTATATGGAAAAAAATGTAATTCAATTTTCCAACCCGACTTTTTAATTTTCCTTCCGATATAAGCAACACAATAGCATCGATCGTCTCTGTCGCAATTTCATTTCAGCCCGTCTTTTTTTTATAATTCCTTTACACTTTTTTCCTGCTCACCGTAAAAGAAACGCCATTGAAGCTCCCACGCAATAAAGGAAAAATAAATACAGTGCTGAGAGCAGTTAACGAAGGGCTTAATAAACTCTTCAAACTTGTGCGCGAAATTAAACGTCAAGTCGCTGCTCCCGGGTGCAGGGCAATAAGGAGCGGCATAAGGATAATAAAAGCGGATCGATACATCACCTTGCTGAAGAAGCGCCCCGTAAATGTACCAGGAACACTGCCAAGTCGTGGATAAACCAGCTGCGTCGTTCGAGTCGACAGACCTCGGGCTGAGTTTCACCATCCAATACAAGATCGGCCCGATTAAGATTAGCGTCGATGTTAGGCAAGCCCATGTCTGCGTGGAACGATAAAATTAAATACAAACTGCAATATCAATCATATAATAACGCGTTGTACTTGCGCGAGGATATTATTCGAAAAAGTAATGGCTATAATTGAAAAACTTTGTTGCGTTGATGAATCGAGGCGTTTAAAAAATGTGTATAAAAGAAAGAGACAGGAATAAAAAAGAATGTATGAATTTTTCGATGAAAAGATTGAATTCAGTTACTTTCTGCTCGCCCGAGCATGAACTAGATTTAGTTTTCATCCAAAATTCAGGAAGCCCATTTTCAATTTCCGCCTTTAAATACCAATGACCATGAACAATTATGATTATCAATGTTCTTTTACATGCTGTTGATTGTAATTCCTAATACCCATGTTTAAAAAACCAATGAGTTCCTACAGCTCCTGTCCAATTATCGGTATGATTTGATTTATGATCTCCATGCATATAATAAAATAAATTAAAATTGAAATTGTTGCAAAATAAATAATATATATATATATATAATGAAAATTTCTTTTACTTTAAAAGTGCAGATGGTTGCGTAAAGAATCATTTTTGGTTAACGATCATGATCTTATTCAACGAAGTGTATAGTCTATTTAAGATTATTTATAAAAGAGAGAAAAAGCAGACACAAAAACTACAACGAGAAATAATAGAGATTTTTAGCTCGAACAATAAGTCGTTCATCCAACTTCCTGTACCGAATAATTACTATAGGTTATTATTATACTTTTGTTAATAACTATCTGTATATCCATTATTACAACATTATCGTATCTATCGCAAGCATCTTTGGACTCGAACCGAAAGACTCGACCACATCTCACGACGTCACAATAAAACTGTTAAAGTGTATATCGTTAAAAGAGAACGTATATATATGTGTGTGTGTGTGTGTGTGTGTGTGTGTGTGTAATTTACCTCGGAGGTGTAAGGCGCAATGAAGAGGAGGGCGCGCGAAAGGGGCTTGGGCCTAGCCGAGAGCAGGGCGTAGGTCTGGACCGCTACGGAGGCTGTGAAATTGACGTTGCGCGCGTTCTCGGCTACCGTGAAGGCGGAGGCGGCTATAAAAACACGACCGGCCCGCACCAGCTCGATTATATCGCGCGGCGCTTTTTGCGCCACGGATATCGCAGCCGACTCGTCCTGCAACACACACCCACACACATTTAAGTATATACCTGCTACATCTTCTTCTTTTCTTCTCTCTCTCTCTCTCTCTCTCTCTCTCTCTTCTGGCACACGAGCTTATTTTTCTACTCCTTTTAAGTGCAGGCTGCGAGGATGCGCGAGTGATATAAAAGCGGGTGCGATGTCTCGAACGTGCTTGAATTTCCATGGGGTTGAAGTGTAAATTCTTAATTCTGCTTATCTTTCACTTTAATATTGAATACACATACATTTGCCGCAGAATAGGCAATAGTTTTTCCTCTGCGATAAACCATTCCAGCTCCTATATAAGTTTTTCGCTATTCCGACTCGTGCAGCGAAGTTCAAGCAGCCTATACATATACAGTCTCTCTTGTACAACTTACTTACCATCGATACGGAAGAGTTGGCCGCACCGGGATATTTGTTGGGTTGGTGGACCGCAGCTGGCGGCGCACTCGAGGACAACTGCACCGTATAGGTGAAATTCAATTTGAGACTCAGGTGGTTCAGGATGTCGAAGATCAATCCGCTGTACTCGCGCTTAGTCCCTGTACTTGAATACTTGATTATCTGCCAGGGTGGGTTCTGCAAAACAAACCAGATCGATATACGATGTGTAGCTTCATCGTAAACCTATACGAGCTTTCCTAAAATTCTACAAAATACTATTTTTAGCTTTCGCTTCTAATCCTTGTAGCCTGCTCCGATATAGAATCCCTTTCCGTGAAATTCCAAAAAGCCAATATTATCGATAACATATCTTCCATAATAATGATATTATACGAAACAGCAGGAGTTCCCCTTTACCGCACATATCCATCTAATGTATCGAGTCGATGGAGAAAGCTTGGACGTACGTGAAAGGTGGAGACCGGAAGGCTTCTGCCGCGAAATCCCTGGCTGACGTGGGGGAAAAGGGGCTCGGTCATGGCGACCCCCGCTGCCAGACTCCAACTGCCCGTCTCCAGGAGCTCCCCACCCGCCGACAACTCCTGCCGCTCCTGCCGCTCCTGCCGCTCCTGCCGCTCCTGCCGCTGCTGCTGCTGCTGCTGCTGCTTCTCGTTCCTCGCGAAGGAGACGCCCCAGGTGATCGCCGAGGATACCCGCCACGCCCCGCACTCGCCGCAGCTGTCCGACGTACTCGAGCGCTGGTTCGAGAGCTCGCGCTGTGGTCCGCGTCGTTCCGCAGAATTCATCGAACGGTGCGACAATTAATTCATTCTCTTACATTTATTACACAAATTGAGATTTACTTGGTTTATATTTGAAACAAAAACATTTCACGTGTCTAAAAAGAACGGATATATTTCTTTGAGTTCAGAAGCTTGTATACGTATGTAGAACTGAAAAGCGGGTTTGAAATGGTCTTTGAAAGGATCTTTCTGCTCCGCGGCTATAGTCTTCTCTGCGATTCTTATTATTATTATATCAAACGTGATAAGTTTCTTTGAAATAAGAAGAATGACTTCTGTTGGTGAAGTGCAGTCTTTCTTTGTGGCGCATGGATTGACATTTAATTGATTGTCCGTATCGAGCAAGCGCGCATTGATTTTTTTTATTAATTACTTTGCGTATAAAGCGCGGTATATCCAGCAAAGTATGCGTGAATAAACTTGCTTTAATCAAACAAAACGAATAATTTGAAAGACTTTTAGTACTGTGGGGAAACTGAAATATGTAAAAAAAAACGTATCAAGTGTAGGTGGTCAGTAAATAAGTTCCGAGCACGGTCAGACGCACCGCATGTTCGAAATCATAAAAAGGAATCTACTTTGTCAAGACCCATCGTAAAGAAAAGTGTCACTTATATTCGTTGGAACCCTTTCTTCCTCAAAGTGTATATCCTTTTTATTCGAGGGCAAAGTGTGTATCCATAAAAAGCTGCCTCTTAAACACTAACATTCTCCACTGTATAATGTAGAATTTTAAAAATTCGTTTATCTCGGAACAAGAGAAACATTTCTGCATCCTGATCCTCTTTATAAATATTCAGTGTATAAAAGCTTCTTTTCTGAGAATTTAAGACATTACGAACAGCTATCGCCTTAGGCACTATACTTTTACGCTTTGTACCCTTGAACTAGCTTAAGCTTCGAGTTTGTTTAACAAAAATACATGTACAAGTAAAGAAGCTTATCATAGACCGAGGAAAAATAATCGACTGCAAGTACAACGCGAGAAGGGTAATTTCTACTAGTGAAAGGAGATTTCTTGCATCAGGAGTCATTTTTCTCTCAATTTTATCTATAGTAGCTGTTTATGACACATTTTATATCAAGTAGAAAATCATTTTTTTTTAAATATATAATAAAGAATACCGTGTTAATCCTTGGCGTACAAAAAAAGTTTTAAATTTAAAATATCCTTAAAATCATGTTTCTACTAATCGAATGTCTACGGCATTGTATCAATAGAAATGGCTCAAGAAAATAGAACAAACTGCATCGGATACATAAAAGGAAGGATAAAAAACGATATTTAGCGAAATAATATATAAGAAAGAATAAAACGAGGAAATGACAAAAGGATTATGGTCTTACGTTAACGGTCTTAATGATCTCCTTTTTACGCTCGGCCTTTGATAACCTGACGACTTCGAACTCCTCCTCGGTAACGCGATCGTAAAGTTCCAACTCGCTCAGCAGCGAATTTTCCAAACTTATAGCCAAGGCTCTCACCATCTCCTTGACATGACACATTAAACCCATCTGGATCAAGAACATCAGGTCACTTCGTTTCAAGTTCATATATTTCCGCCCTCCATCGATTCTTTTCGAAAGGAAAAATCAATTTAAACTAAAACCATTAGTTATGATTTTTCGGAACTTTTTTAAGTATAGTCAAAGATTTAATCGTAACTTCCGTACGGCTAATAACTGCTCATTAGATTTATAAATGTTTCTAGAATTAAAATACGAAATGGATCATTTTTAATTTTTTTTTCTTTCAGCAAATTATACAAAGTTTAGCATAAATGAAATTTCTGCAATTTTACCATTATCATCATAAAGCATGTAAAAGCGAATACTAATACAGAATTTTGTAAAACGTTCGATCGTTAAAAAGTTTCTATCGTAAAACGAATACCAAAGATACATTTATCATTCGTTTTTTGCGTATTAAACCGCTTCAACAACCTCGATAGTAAATTTTTTCTTTTACACTCCCCCGTGGAGCGCGAATGCGCGCTTCGCGCAAACAAAGTCAGCTAATTACACTTTATCCGATAACTTTGAAAATGGAAAACATCGGGACATCAACAAATTCTAACAGCTATACAGCTACCGACCAACAAAAAAAAAGATAGAGAAAAGCACACGCAGGCAGACCTCCTGCGTTAATTAGCGCTAAACAAAAATATAAGTATCCTCGTTGAGATTTTCATCGAGCCGCCGCGGACTGAAAAAACAAGAAGGTGGCTAAAGGAAAACAGCTGGGAGAGAAGTTTTCAATCCGTATAATCATTATTTTCCCAGGCTGACCTCATTGTCCGCGGTGGCAGCCAAAACAATGGGCTCGAAGTTGAATAAGCAAAGCGCGAGGGACTAATAGACGCAGCGTGTATACAACAGCTGAAAAGCTTCGGATTAAAGGGGTGGATCAACGAGAAGTGGTATATATACGAATAAAGTCGTTTAATTACGTTGCACTCGGGACCGAAGCTCGTGGCATTGTAGATAAAGGCGATGTTCTCGCCCTCGGCGAGTAGATCCACGAAGGAGCTGATGTTTGCCTTCTTCTCCGCGCTGTCACTGACGACGTACAACCACTGGCTTGCCGGGTGCACCATCTTCAGTGACTTTGCCTGCGCACAGAAGTCACAAACCGTATATGTACCACCGGGACTCTTATCTGCATACGTATTCGAAAGTTGTGGGAATATCGCGCGACTTACGACCTCCATGACGGCGGCGACCATGTCGACGGTGACGATGACCATGAAACAGCTGCCGAGCTGATCCACGGGGAAGTCGGCGAGCGTTCTGCGTATGCGCTGCCTCATCGCGCTCTCGTTCCTCTCGTATTTCGTGGAGAATAGGGCCCGGGCCGAGAGCGTCAATCTCCTGTCGGGCAGCTCGACCGACAGGGCTTTCACCACTCGGCTGATCGTGTCCCGCGCTGAAAGTTACCTACTCTCTTTTTATAAGCCTCGACAATGTTATAAAACTTGCAGCCACCCGCTTAAATGGAGGAAACCAAAAATTAACTTTGGTTAACGTGAATCGGAAATGAAAGGAATGAAGCGAAAATGGCGTACGAACGCTTTTTTTGCGCGTGGGATATTTTATTACGGCCGTTCGTCGGGGGGGAAAAACACGTACCTACGCTTTGAATTTCGTGCTGCCGGAATATTACACAGCTTCCCATTTCGCGGGTGTATATGTATGATAGCCAATAAAAAGTCCAATTTACATTTTGTATATATGAGGCACTCACCAAATGTATCGTCGTGGATGAAATTAACTTTCGGCCAGGCGAGTGTGCCGGTCATTCGGAAATCCAGAAAAATCTGCGGCAATTCCTCGCCGGGATCTATGAGGGGCAGACTTATACCCGCGTCCTCCGGTAATCTCGGGCAGTCAGGATCTACGATTTATTTTCATTTATGAAGCTTCTTAATAAAGTGCGCGCGCTACTTCTCTCCCCCCTATAAATTCATTCTCATCAGAAAGCGATCCCAGCTAAAAAGGCACCGAGTTCTTTTTTGTTTTGTTTTTGCGCCACGACAATTTGATATATATGAGACTGATCGATCGTTTGTCCGAGCGGCCAAAAGAAAAACGCTTAATTCTTACGATCGATTATGTATGAGAAAGTTTACGAGAAATATAAATAGTGAATAATGATATTGTTCGTACCTGTGAGAGCGAGGTGGACAAGCTTTTCTTTCTGCGCTCGCTTGAACAAGTGCCAAGTCGATTGGCATCTTGCCACCGAGAATAACACCGTGTAATCTGCAACGGCAATGCATTTGTACAAAAGCGAGTTTCGTTGATGCAAAATTTACGCCACTGCGCTCAACGACCTCTTACTGTTGAATTAAAATTTTATTGCTTCGCCGTTTTCACCAAAATCGATACTTTATCTTTTTTTAAAGCGAAATCTAGTAAGATACACCAGAACTTTATAGAACATGTAAGAAAAGGAAAAAAATGATTTTTATACTGGGGCAAAAACAAGTGCGTGAACAATTTTTCAAATTAACATACCAATTTTAAAATAAAACTACCTTACGCTACCTTAAAAATAAGCCTACGTTATGTGATCATAATGCACGGAGATACATGCATTTTGTCGTAAAGATATACATATACACGGTTTATGGCCGTACTTCATAAGATACGCGTTTTCTTTTTTATTGGGATTCATCGATCTGCGCATTTATAAGGTACCAGTGAAGTAAGTAGATTGATCATCTAACCCGATAAGCCCTGAGTAAATATTCTACTAACTCATAATATATTAAGATATTCCGCATACATCATCTTGCGAGCTCTTACGTACACGATTTATTACTATTTGACAGTATTTCTTTTCGCACGGTTTTTCTATTAAAGTGCTTGAAAAATAACAAGATTTGGACTCACCTCGACCTAAATTTGTATTTGTATCGCCAAAAACGTAGACACCGATACTGCTGACATGCATGTGTTTTTTTATAACAACCGAAATGATTTCGGATATTTGCGTCAATGTTCTTCTGTAATCCTCTTTATCCCTGAAAAATCCTTTTTCCACTATGACGGCTTTGAAAGAAAAAAAAAATAATTTTACTCTTTATCATTATTTTGTCCCTATAACATTTACCAATTCAATTTTCCTTATTTTAAAAGCTATTGAAATACCTAAATTCTTTTTATCACAAAAATAAAAATAAATATAGACAAATCTCTGCTATAATGAAAATGTATTCAATAGCTGTAGATGCATTTTGAATGAAATTTCTGGGCTCTACTCCAAATGTCAGTTTGGTACACAAATACAATTCCTTTGTTACATATCAATGTACACTTTAATCAAAAGGTTCTTACAAAGTTGTATGAAAAAAATCATTAAATATTTATATCATTACAGCTGCTATCTGTTTATTAATTTCAGTTTTAATTACACAAATTATATTGACATCAGAATGTTAGCTAATTAAAATCGTGTACGATTTTCCACAAATTTAAACATTGTCGATTCCTCCATGTAACAAATAACATTCGGTTTGAAATATTAAAAATTATAATATATTTGATTAAATCATTATATGAAGCTCGATTTCACGCGCATAATTAAGTAAAAATATGAAATGTGCAATAAATTTTAAAAGAATGATGAATATGCGCAAACTGAAACAAGTATATCACTTATTCACAAAACTAGAATACACAGGAGGTACAGAAAAGCATCTACCAAAAATCACTGCACTAAATCACTTCGTTGCAAGTAAATAATATACACACACACGCACACACACATAGAATATGCGAGATCAAAGACACTGCGAACAAACCCATAGTAGCATTGGCGGTTATAAGCGAGGGAAAGTCATTGTATCCCGTGGAGCATCGGAAGCCGAGGGAAGTCAATAGCAGCAACAGCAGCGATATCATTTTCTCCCTTCTGTCAACATCTGCGCCGATCTACTCACGACGTCGGCGGTTATAACGCGTCAGTAACTACTGAATTATTGAGCCCTTCATTATTTTAGATGACGAGACCTAGTATGTTATGTGTGTATGTGTGTTTGTATGCAGGGACTGTGCGAGCCCGAGGCGATCAGCGCGAACCGCGATCGGGAAAATGGGGAAAGGAATGAATCCGGGTTACGGAAAGGTCGCGGTTTCTCTTATTAATTGATAAGAGAATGAAAAAGAGGAACGATCGAACTGTCCAGGCTTGTCCTCGCTTATGTATAGGGGAATTGAGAGTACAGTGGACGAGAAGATTGAGTATATATTTTGTATTTTTATAAGAGTCTTGGAAAGCATATAAATTTTTGATGTTTTGAAAATGATCAAGTTGTAAACGAACTCGAGCCTTTTTTGTTTTATTTTTTTTTTATTTAGAAAAATAATAGTTACATAGTTACATTTACAAATTGAGACTACAAATAAGTTTTGATAGTCAATAATTAACAATAATCATAATCCTTTTAAAATTGTCGATATTGGCCTGCATCGTTTTAGGGGTCAAAATTACATTATATAAGTATTAATAATGGGACTCAACAAACATATTTAAAAATTTCATTTGTTTAGTCGTGCACCAAGGATTTCTATGTATAAAAATGTTCTAGCTTTATCAATTATAAGCTCTACAGAATTCATGCTTCATTGTGTTTATCGATTCATTCGCCAGGAAGATTTCAGCACAGCTTCGTAAAATCGAAATACCGAATTATTTGGCGTATCTAGAAAAACTTATTAATCAACTTCGGAAATGACGAATGAGTTTTTTATGATCCCCTTCATTTTCTCCTTGTAACAAGTTTACCCGTGCAGTGCGCTGACGAGTTGGCTTTTTTGTTCCTGCCCGCGATCGATAGTTTTAATTTCAACTTTTGCGCTTCTTTTACAAAGGGAATACCGGAATATCGTCAGAGCTGTATATGCATTCCAATTATTCTATTATTAACACTCCCGGCTGATTGTAGTACGGAAACGATGAATATTGCGGATATATATGTCTTTCTGTATTTATGACTTTATTTTTCCGCAAACACGAAATGACGAAGAGCTTCTTTTTTAATACCAACTGCTCAAAAAAGAAGAAAAAGATACTTAAAAAGATTTTAAAGATATATCGTTCAATATTTTATTGGATAATAACTGTCGTGAAATTAATTTTTAATAAAACGTACACTTGATTGAATGTACTGACTTAAAATAATCGCAAATAAAGATTTCGTTTATCAATTTATCCATCTAAATGAAATTCAATTAGATTTATTCATTTTTTTTTAGAATAAGCAATACCTATATCCTGCAAATGATTATAGCTTTTTTGATCCTTAAAAAAACTGAAATATCTTTAAGTAAAAGCTTAAAAATTTAACGTGATCGATATACCTACACACATAGGTTGTCTGGCTACGCTTGGAACGAATCTACTAATGATACGTTTATTGATTTTCAGCTTTTAGAGGTGATTGGAAAAGTAAATTTTAATTATGTACTTGAATAAAATTTTTAATTCCAAATTATAATTTCTGCTTTGAAAGGGATTATTAAACGGAATAATTAGTGATGCACTTTTCTTGATTCGCAAACTAACTATATTTTATTAATATAATTTATACGTAAATGTACAAATATGATAATTTCAGCTGCTTCTAAACTGCGTGTTTGATAGGATTTGCATCTTTATAGTGATAAAATCTTTCGGCGGCAGATTCAAGTACTTAAATTTTTAAATATACCATTCTACGATTTGGAATTTTGGTTTTAAAAAATGCTCAGGTCACGAGCTATCGTAAAAAATTTCTAATAAGTAAATTAGCAAGTAAAATTCAGTACTTAAAAGAATTTTTTCGAATTATGAAAATACTTTTAAATCTATCACTTCACATGTTACCAGTCAGCTTGATCAAAAGGCTCTACATATCTCAACAGTTACAGACACACATCTCTAGCGTCTTTGGCGAAAATGGATTGGCAATTGCTGAAATCACTAGCGATTTCTCGACGCCTTTCTTCCCAGTTGCCAAGCAGCGCCTAAATGTAGAAACGGCTACCTCACGCCTCTCGCTATCGCAGGACGCAGATACATAGCAAACGCAAGATACAGATATATTCAGTAGTTACAGCTGGGCTTACACACACTACACAGGCACTACAGAGTACACTGTACACTTATACACTAGTGCAGGCAGTGCTTCTCTGTGTCAGTGTCGGTGCATATTTTCCTCATGCGCACTCGCCAGTCTCTCACGCGTGTTTTTCCCGTTGCGCGCGCGCTCGACTCTCAATTATAACGCGACATACCTAACCGCGATATACACACATCCGTGCCTTATACATATTTCACGATATTAACGCACGACAAATCTACGCGAGTGCGAGATATTGTCTGCGGGGAGAAAAGAAAGTCAAGCTGGGACCGAGCGGAGCCACCGATGTACGCGCCCACGTCGCGGATCCGCAAATATTCGGTTATCCAGGACCTCCTGACACTACATCCTGGTGCGGCCTCGGCTCCGGGCAATGGGCTGAAAACGAGCTCGTCACGGCTTAGAGAAGAGTCAAGAGACGGAGGAGATACCGAGCCGAAACCAAGAGCCGAAAAAGACGACCTCGCGACTCCAGCTCGCTGCATCCTCGGCTAGCACATCCCGATTCCCGATCGCGAGAGCCGGACGATAAAGGATCGTTATACCTATCCCATAATTGCTCGCTTTTATTCTAAAAGCACTTTCAAGAGAGAGGGAGAGAGGAAGAAGGGAAAGGTGCGCGACGCCGCGCCCCTCAAACACTGAACTTTCGCGCGCGCATATATTGTTCTCTCTCTCTCCTCTCCGGTATAGATATCCTGGTGCGGGAGCGCGTGTTAACATGGAGCTGGAAGATCCTCTGCTGCAGGGGATTCTCTTGCTGCCGCCCCAAGGAATGCTGGGGCAGCTCAAGGTTTGCTATTACCAACGAAACCAATGCCTGATGCATATTATATACGACGACACGACCTTCCTTTTGCTCTCTTATCGCCTCTCTTTCTCTTTCCTTTTTCCCATCCGGTAGTTGTTTGGTTTTATTCTCGGCGGTCGCTGAGAGAGCAGGAAATTCCTCTGCTCTTTTCGCTACTCTTTTCGCAGCATCTTCCTCCTGTGCTCGCTGCCGCCGAGCCGCCAATGTGTCATATTTTCTCTACACTCGAGTCGGGCCTGCCTGTTGCTCTTTGCGATATATACTTTCGCTTTTACATTCGTCCCCTAACCTTAACTTAACCTATAATAAACAAACACTTTTTATTGCTGTTTATGTTGATTTTCACATTTTCTAACGTTAATTGTTGACCTTCAATAATCGAAATAACCATTAGTAAAAGCCTTTAATGAATACCTAAGTACTTATCCCTGTCTTTGAGCATTGAACTATTTTTATTAGAATCTGTTTTTCTTTTTTCTTTGGTAGTATTTATATACCTATTTAATCATTTATGTATTGACAATAATTATAATTAATTTTAGTCATTAAGATATACAATGTTGTAACAGAAAATTGACCAATTAAAAATTTAGGTTCATCAAAAAAACATCAAATCCCAGTTATTTATTAATGTGTAACTACTAACAGCTATAGTCATCATTAATTTTTGATAAACACTATTTTAAATATATGACTTTTGCTTTTATTTATACAAAGATTAAGTTGATTCAATATTATTTATTTATATGGTGAATATTAAATTCTATTATAAAGATATGATTAATTTTGACAAGAAAAAAATATTACCTAAATTTTATCATGATTTTTTAATACACTGCTCAGCAGAAAAGTATTTTGCAGTATAATTTATAATAATTAGTTTATAGAAAAAAAAGATTGAACTGTAACTCCAAATGTAAAGCATATAGTAAATTCAAAATTCCAATATAATTCAATCAAATATTTAAAAATAATTAACTGAAAAAAATTGAATTTGCACAACTTTCAATCTATATAGAGTTAAAATTAAAGTTGTTTAAAAATATTTAGTGTGATTTAGGAACACTTTTCTAATGCAAATACATAGATAGAATATATTGTATGAATCATAGATGAATCATACTACCAACTCTGAATTTATTTTATTCAAATATCATTTGAGAATGGCTTTATTAAATAAATTATACTAAAATTTGCATTTTTTTTTTTCAGAAAGCATGGCATAAAAAATTCTGCCAGATTTTTAGAGCCAGTAAATATGGTATCCAGCGATTAGAAATATATGACAATCAAGAAGAAGCTTTCAGTCAACAGCACACACAACGTATTATTACCTTAGAAGCTTGTGTGAAAATTTCACCTAGTAATCAACCTAATGTTTTTACTGTTAGTAGATTTATTTTTTAGATTATTATTGTAAAAAATGTACTTTGTCAAATATGATTTAATGTATCTGCTTTTACAGCTGGTCACAAAGACCGGAGTCCATCACTTCGGCTGTTGTACCGAAGGTGAGATGGCTAACTGGATAAGTGCATTTCAATCTGTAGCTTTTAAAGATGATGCATCAAACGTGACTGTAGAAGAAGATAATGATCTGTATTGTACAAGTGGGGAAGGTGTATTCACTGTCAAAATAGCAGAAACAGATGCTTCAAGAAAATGTGGTTTAGAATTATGGAAAAATTATACTCTAATAGTAGGAGCAACAGAAATGAAATTAATGGATGGCAATAGAATGATGTATACATGGCCTTATCAATACATAAGAAAATATGGTTACAGAGATGGGGAATTCACTTTTGAAGCAGGAAGACGATGTGGTTCTGGTGAAGGTGCATTTTGCTTAGAGCACAAAAATCAATTAGAAATATTCAGGTGTTTTGTCTCGAATAAAACTAAAATGAAGCAAATGCTAAATGGTGAAAATAGTCCAACTGTAGAAAATAATGATGCTCAATTTCATGCTGCTTTATCAATGGAAGCAGGATCTCGTTCACCTCTACCACCTTCAATGAACAGTTCAAAAAACTTAATTGACTTAGACATTCCATCTTTTTCACAAAATTCACAGAAACCATTGCTTCCTCCAATTTCTCCAACAGAACCTGTTAAACCTCCATTACCAGCCAAGCCAAAACCAATAAAGCCTCCAAGAAAGCCTGTATTTACATCTAAATCTGAAAAGAAATCATTTGATTCTGAAATTTCTGACATATCAAGTTGTGGTAAATACAGAAAACTCAATTCTCCTACTTCACCTGAACCTTCAAAAAAAAATATTGTGGTAACTGATGATGAAAAGCATTCCTACGATTTAGTTGAAGTAAGAAACAATGCATGGAAGACTCATGGAATAGACAATGTTCCACATACAGAAAGGTTGAAACAATCAAAAGAGATTAAAAGTGAGAAAGATAATTTTGAAGATCCTCACTATGAAACAATGACTTTTCCATTGTCTCAACAAAATTCTACTAAAAGTAATTCCTCATCAATTATACACAATATCCCTAGTCCAAATGATCCACCAGACTATGATAGATTACAACACTTTGGATCAATTTATAAGAATAAAAACAAACCAGGATATCGTACACCTAATTGCTCTACTATGTCTCAAAATTCACAACTTGCATCTCATATATCATTGGAGTCCAATCCTAGCTGCAATAACTATGATGTTGTTGAAGATATGAGTGCAGTAAGATTAGCAGATGACAGCCATCATGGATATGGTATGATTAGAAAGAAATCAAATTCTTCTGCATCTAGTAATATAATGGAACCAAAACATAAAATTGTTAATGACAGTGAATATGCTATTGTATCCAAACCTAAGCGAGTTTAAAAACTTTTTTAAGAAGTTTCATGGCTTTAAATTACTTATAATCAATATGATTATTAGAATCTTACATTATATTTAAATAAGTGATTATTTTTACTGCCATTATAATAATAGTCAAAAAGTGTCATGATAATGCGTGTCATATTATCTGTATTTATCAGTAAAGATACAGATAGTTTAAGCATCTAAAATATGCAATATAAATAACTCTTTTAAAAAATTTAATCTTTTAAAACTAAAACATTGTGTTTTTTTATTGATAATTTTTAAGATTAAAAATTTTAATAGGCATATTGCATAATTTTTTAAGATTTTATTTCATCTAATCTGATGCATATTTATGTGCTGCTCATATTTAATTACAAATTGATTTTAAGAAATTTGAAGCCTTTCCTTTGCATTAAGGGAAAAATATTTTAACTAGTATTTAAATTTGATGTGATTCTCATACTTTGTTTATGCGATATTGATCTTGTTCCTTGTTCAAATCTGACCAAGTCTTGTACATTTATTGACTGATCGAAACTCTGATCTAGTGTCTTATTGTTATATTGTAATTATTATTGTTAGTAATATGATAAGAAACTTGAACCAAATTCTTTTTAAATCTTATCAGATCTTTGAACTCTCAGAGTCGAACCAGTGTACTTACTATGACTTTGTCAAATAATTATACTTGTTGTTATTGTTACATCGAATTTGCTTCTGATGAAATGTTAGAGTAGGTTATATTTTTTAAATGATATTTTATATATATATATTGCATTCACTTTCATACTTAAAATATAGATTATGAGGTACCTAAAATAATTAATCGTGATATGTCTCTAAGAGCGACCAAAGAATGATGTACGAGACTATAAGCACAAGCAATGAATTTTTGCAAATGATTTGCCATAAAAAAAAATCAAAAACAAGAGATTCTAAATTTTAAATAAGTCAATATATGATGCTGATAGTCTCTTCTGTGCCTTGTCATATTGTAAGGAAGGACAAGTTTTACCGGATTATTATATTTTAATAGAAATTGTCTATTTTAATTTTTATCAAATCAATTTCATTTAAAGAATTACTGGATTAATTACTGTTATTAATAAGTTGATATTTAAAAAATGATTTTATATAATATTTTCGGATTAAAACATTATACTAAAATCGTTTACTTAAATAATTTACCGAATTTTCAAATAAATTTATTGCATTAGTTCCAGCTAAACTTGTCCAAGTAATGTCAAAGAAAGTGTTTTTATACGCAAACTTATTTTATTTGTATATTTACAAGAAAAATTTGTAACTATATAATAATAATAACATTTACAATAAATTTTTATACAACAATTTAAAGTTAGTTTTTATAATCCTTATTTAACTTCACACTTTCTCATATTTCAATTTCACAGTTACGATTTCTTCTTCTACTGGTTTTGGATTATTTGAAGATGATTCAACATCCACTAGTTGCTGAATTCGTATTGCTTCTTCTTGAGCAACAGCTTCAAAATAACCAGCTTCATCATCCCGTATTCTACGAACATTCTCACCTTTCTTTTTCAAAATCTGTTCAATATTTCTCGGCCCATCACTTTCAAACCATCCTAGGTTATCTGCTATTAAATGATTATTCTTGCAACCATCACAGCGAACAATCACAACTCCTTTGTTATATGCATGCTTGGATATAATTTTATTGTTCCTTGTATTGCATTTTTTACAAGTGAATGCTAATTGCAGCTTTCCCTGGGCCTGAGCTAATGTTTGTTTGTTTAATTCTTCATTTTCATCACTTTCATTACTTTTTACTTGTGGAGTAGAGCTGATTTCTAACAAAGCTCTCCTTGTTAGAGAGAATTCACTGCTTTGCACGAAGGAAATTGGTGATCGCAAATTTTGCATGTTGATGACATTATGTTGTAGGAGTGTTAATGTTCGCCTAAATACAACGCTATAAAGTTGCCGTCGCGAAAACATTTCTGTTATGTTTTCTTCTTACTTTTTTTTAATTTGAAGTAGATATCAAACCGCGATCGCAGCTCACTTATTCTTGTAGGCATATAACCTCTACTTTGGAAATCTGACGAAACACGAGTAGATATTTACTTTATATATGCTTCTTCTTCTTCTTTATTGGCTATGAACCTTTGGTTCGTGGCGCCATCACCCGGTATTACTTTATATATGCGATACACGATATATCCGCGACAAAACGTTACCTATAGATACTCTAGACAGGGAAAGAGCCGGTTTTCGCCATTTTTATATACCGAAAGCTATGTATAGATATATATTATATAGTACCTATTCTTTAAACATTTGTGAGACAGAGATGCGTATATACCTATTCTGTTTTTGATCTCTTTCTAGAGAATCTCTATATAACTATTTTAATTTATTTAATAGGTTTTTATTGGCCAATATTTTACATACACAGCCATGGTGCCATGGTACAATATATATAACTATTTTATCCTTACGCGCAATTCGCGCCATCTATTTCAAATTTCGTCGGCTTATCAGCGATATGATTTATTGATTGATATGAATTATATCAATGAATGGACAGCGATATGATATGGTGCACAATTCGACATATCTACGCGTCCTACGCAGCCTACGCTATAAATCACATCCTAATATGTTTAGTCGTATTATGGTAAGAATTTGGAAAAATGATGAAATTTACCTACTTTGCCTTTACAAAAGTAATAAATTGATCTTCATATTAACAGTTAAAAAATAAAAAAAATATTCATGCAGTAGAAAATTAAAAAAATTTATGCTATAAATTTGTGTTTATCTTTTAATTATTATAATTAAAAATTTTTTGAAGCTAATTAATTTGTTTCTTAATTTCTTACGTATTCTCTTTTTAAACGATGCTTTATTACAGACTTTAGAAGTCTATTTTTATACTGGGTAATAATTAAATCTATCCGCAATGCCAGACATGTGTAAATATAATACTTATATATATATATCATTCAAAAATGGACAATTCTTGTTCGGATAAATGAGAAAGAACACAGTCGATAAACTAGAAAGTTCATTCATTTTTGATACTATATAGAAGTACTTATAGAACAGTAGCTGTGTCGGATATCGATCCTCAAATAAATGAAGCAATAGTAGAACGGGTAAATGGCGGCAGAGTGGGGGTGGCGGCGCAATGATGCAGGATACCAAGTGCGCGGCTGCGCGCGTCGACGGTTTACCGCCATCTTGGCAACCACATGACCTCGTTACCGTGTCCCGTGACCAACTCACGTGAATTTTGACAAAATTCAAACGCTTTTTTGCCCGTGTCGAGCAAATGGATATCCTGGAGCAGCACCTGGAACAGCAGGACGTGAGGTAATCGCGGAATTGCTAGTGAGACTTGTTTCGTTCTCCAAGGCGTACCATAACCAAGTGCCTCTCGCTTCCTCGACTCGTCAAGGTCACTTTATAAACGCACCTGTGTGGAGTGCGCATTTTCTTCCTCCGTTTTTAATCTTTCCGTCTTTGTCCCTCTTTCTCCGCCTCATCTTCTATCTATATCTATAACTATACACATACATCTACCGCTCTCGTTCTTTTTTTCGTTATATTTTTCATCGTTCACCGCCTCCTTTCTACTGATCGTTCAAGATTGTGTTCTCAGTGGCGAGAGTTTAAGTTAAATTTGTGTGTGTTTGTGTGTATTGTTTCATGTGCAGCAACGTTACAACCAAGGAAGAGCACAATCCAAGCATCGTCATCGAGGAAGCGGAGATCGTCGACTGCGATGGTATATTTCTTTGTAATGAATTCATTATTTTCATCGCGACGCGCACTTCTTGACTTCCAATGTTGTTTTTACAATAAAGCCTATTGATGACTTTCACGTTTGTTGATTAGGAGCTTCACAAAGTAAAGTATGTATTGCACACACACTAGTGCTGTGCAAACTTATATGTTATTGTTACTCATAAGGGGCTGTGATAAAAACCTAAACTTTGTAATTAGGTATAATTAATAAACAAAATTTAATTTTCATTTCATTAAATTTACTCTAAATTAAATTTTTTAGAATATACTTTTATTTATACTTGGTTTATTTTGATTCTTTATTGTGTTAATTTTAATTAGTCCATTTAAAAAATAAAGAAATATTAATTTTTAGAAAATTAATGATTAGATTGTATATAATATTCTGAATTAAATGACATTAAACTCCAAAGAAAATTTGAATTAAACATTAAAAAATATTTTAATGTCAATCTTTTTTTTTAACGTCTGCATATATTGATAATTCATTTTTTTAGGGGAAGCAGTTGGAGAAGATGGATTACGTTATCAAGAAACACTTGCATATAGGGTTGTCCAAGTTAATGGAACATCTAATAATGAAATCGAATTGCCTGTGACACAAGCACCTCTTCAAGTATTGACATCACCAATAAATGGTCAATTCTACGTGATTGGAAGTGCAAATGATGTTTTTACAACTGCCCAAACATCTAGATCCGTTATTGCACCAAGGGCCACAGCAACACTTCAAATAGAGACACCTCGTACAGCTACAACTGGATTGAAAAAAGTAGGAAAAATAAACAGTTTTTAATAATAAGAAAATAGATAACGATCAGTCTAAGTCGAGCAAGATATCAAACAACACAGACTGACTATTGTAGCCTCTTAAATCAGAGAACAGCATAGAAAAGCACTATAACACATTACTAAAATGAAAAATATTACAAAAGCAAATATTAGAGAAATCAAAAATTAAAAATATTACAAAAGGAGATATTAGAGAGAAATTAAAAATTAAAAATATTACAAAAGGAATTATTTGAGTGAAATTAAAAATTCTCAAAAATTTAATGAAATGAAAAATATTACATTTTGCCCTGAATTGTCTGTTGGTCTCATCTATAAAACTTGATTGTTTTTAATGTTTTTGTAACATTTTTAGAGAGATGATAGGCGAAGAGCTACTCACAATGAAGTTGAACGTAGAAGACGAGACAAAATCAATAATTGGATTGCAAAACTTGGAAAAATTATTCCTGACTGTAGTACAACTACAAATGGCAGTGGTAGCAGTGGAGAAAGTAGTGGCAAAGCGAACTATGAAACTCAGGTATTTGCCTAATCTTTCAAAAGAGATTTACACTTAAATCTAATAAGATATTTCATATTATGGTTATTCTGATTCTTGTACATCTTTTTTAATTGGCACATCATATTTAAAAATTTTACCTTAAACAACTGTAGTTTTATGATTTTTTTTTAACTTTTTTGACCCGTCAGATATTAAAATATTTTATTTTTATTTTATTTTATTTAATTAATATAATCAGGTGGTACCTTTGTACCTAAAGTTCATAAAAAAGATAAGCCTAGGTAGCAAAATAATTTTACACTAATATTTTAAATTTCTTTAATAAGAAAGATTTAAAGTATATTGAATGAAAAATTGTATTATAGAGTAAAGGAGGAATCTTAGCCAAAGCTTGTGAATATATAGCAGAACTTAGAGCTGCTAACCAATCTATGGGCCAATGCATGCGCGACAACGAAAAACTTCGTCAAGAAATGAACGCATTAAAACAAGTAGTTGCTCAGCTTAGACGAGAAAACCTACATCTAAAGTCACAATTACCAACAACCCACGAGACTCCAGATGTTCACATACTTCCTTAATTAACGAAAGTATAGAAGTTAATTTTTTTCTGTATATAAAAATGCATAGAGCATTCTATTCTTTTTTCTCAATAAGACTTTTGTTTGCAAAAATATATATATAAATGTATGGTTGTCTGCTTTAGGAGATCACACAATTATACTTAATCTTACGTTAATATGCATAGTATTTCAAAAAAATTCTATTTTTAGAATAAAAAAGGTTGTCTTAAAATATTGAAAAATTATTTTATGGGATCGAATAAAACTAAAAAATTTATTTTTATTGTATAAAATGAAAATATACGTTTGTAAATAATAAAATAAACTATATATTTTATAAGTTCAAGTTTAATTTAAAATAATTTACGTTAATTTTTTTTTTTTTTTTTTTTTTTTTTTACATAAAAGTTTTTCTCATGTTCTAAGGCAAACTTAACATTATTGGTTGTTAAAAATGAATAGCTGTGCATTAAGCGAGCGTTTGATAAGTAACTGTAAAAATCTTACGGCAGTTTGTTTCATCGCTTGACAATTTTAAATGTGCAATCATATTGCCATAAAAAATATGTATGGGGACAACAAAAAACTTGCTTGGGGTTTTCAACCATAGAGAAATCATTGAATATTTTTTATTTTTTAATACTGTTATTTTAAGTAGAAATATGTTTAGTTAAAATTATAAAAATGTGTAAAGTAGAGAAGTCACACAATTCATAAATGACATTATGGATTGAATAGATTTAAAGACAGAGAAATTGTATTGTGAGTGTGAATGTAAGTATATAACAAAAAATTGTAAATACATATATACTTGTATATATGTCTATAAATCATGCAATTTGAATAAAAATTTGACTTTGAATTGTTAAAAGTGAGAGAAGCGATTTTGTCTCGCAAGTAAAAGAAAGTTTCAACTTAATAAGACAATATAATTGTAGAAAATATTATATATAAATTGCAATTTTCCTGTAATTTCGTCAGCACGAAAACAGCCTTCAAAACAGCGATAAAACACATAGTGCTAATTAACTAAATATTATATATATAGACCATGTTATCAGCTTAAAACATGAAGTTATTCTGGCCTTTTAATGAAGATTACTGCATTTTGGTTCTCAAGTTTCATCAAAAGCATTCATATACATGAATATTTATTAGAGTATATAAGGCACTTTTACTTTCTTTATTTTCATATCAATGTACGATATAAAAAGGCTTAGAATGCATGTAGAAATTGAGTTGTAATTGACAATTGTAATATATCGTTGATGTGTATATATTGCGGGGTTATTGTTATTTTATTATTAAAATGAGATTAAAAAAAATGTTGTTTATTTTTTCACTTCCATGTATGCATTATTTAGACGCTTTTATTATATTTACTACGTTCACTCAAATAAAATGAATTGATGTTGTATTTTTTTATTTTACTTTATTATGATCTTTAAATAAAAATTAAAAGAAAAACTTTTTTAATTTCTAGATATATAAAATTCATACCTATATGCAAGAAAATGCAAAAAAAAAAATTAAAAACTTTTTAAAAGTAAAATGTGACATGAAAATACAAATGATGGTTATTGAAAAGAAAACGCTTTAAATATTGTGCATAGCTTTTTTATTCGTTTTTTTTTACATATCATACAATGGAAATGATACTGAAGCTGCTGGAATTGGACATAATGGAGAGCCTCTGCATTTTTGTCTTCAACTCTTCTTTGTCTTTCTCAACTGCGATACCCAGCACCTTGACTTTTTCTTTTCTTTTTAGCCTACCATCTTAAAACTGTCTATATTAACATTGTATAACATTATTTAACGCCTATGTATACTTTCTGTTACGTTTACATAACATAATATATATGATACAATAGATAATAATACTCCACGACTCAATACGGATTTATTTCTCAAATATCTTTCTGTGTAAAAAAGCTGTCAAAAGTTCTTCCTAACGCGTACGGATTCAACGCCAAGGCCATGTGTTCAAATGTGTTTATTGCATAGGGAGTCAATATCATCCCGCATTCGAACGAACTGAGAGCTTTTTACTACAGCGCGAAATTTATGTATGTATTGTACAATGATTATAGGTTTTTATCTTGATCGTTGCTTTCAATATTTGTTTGTTTTTTTTTTCGTAATTTGTGCATAGTTCAAAGTGAAGTCGACTCAGGATAGTGATGTTAGCTTATTAAAGTAATGCACAAAGTTTATAGTAACGGAGAACAATTTTTTGTATGATTCGTATTTATATAATATACTGTTTAGGGTTTCATTTCACTTTTCATACTTTTCTGGCTTGTATCAGCTTCAGATTCGTAATTTGATACGCACATTAGAATTGATGACGAGTGTTCAATTATGTTCCCTAGAAACAAAGTCTTCGATGAAAATTTTTTCATTTTCTTTTTATAAGAATAACGTTTATACTTTCATCTCTAATAATCCAGTGATTGAAACACTATACATAAATTATGCATACATATGAAGGAATTTTACACATGATTCATGTACAATTAACTTTTTCTCACTATTCAGAGCAAAAAGATTTTGTTCCTAGGGATTGTTTCACTATTATACGCACATCGTACTTAAATTGAGATTTTATCCATGATGGTCGTTAAAATATAGGAATTATAGTTTACAATTATTAGAAACACATGACTTTTGTTGTTTTCTTTTAAACAGATGACGTTTAGGGGTGTCCCATTTGCAAATTTTTCTTTTTATTGTCTTAAATGGGGTGTGTATTGACAGTATAGGTGTGAGCTTCCTAACTTCAATTTTTATGCATTTCACATTTAATTCGACGAAATTAAACTCGCGATGAACAATGTGACAATTATACCTATGTACAGCAATCGAACTATATAATTTTTAGTGGCGCCTTATTCTTCGTTGCAGTTAAATACAAAGTTCATGAAGAACAGAAAAGGCGTACGACAAAAAATTGAGAACGGTCCCATTCCCGAAAAAAATAAGTGCACACAATTATGTACATTTATTTTTTCCAAATCAACGAAGCATTACTTTACGTTTTGAACTACATACGAGCACCTCAGAGCCATTTATTCATTGATTATGCATGAAGAGAGAATTAAATACAATCTAAGAGGCTCAACTAAAAAGCAACGAGATCAATCATCGTTTGTTTTTCACATTAAGTATCGGTCCTAAGACTTCATTTGTGTTTCATTTTTATCTTCATTTTTTTGCGCGTACATGAGAGACGAAAATTACACATCTCAAAGCGCACGACTAATTGCAAGTATCCCGTATGCAATAAAATTAGGATGGAAGAAAGTAAGGAATAGAGAATGTTAATACGATTTATAATTAAAAAATGTGTTCTACCAGTTAAAAAAAATAAAGCGTTCTATTTTTGAATCACGTCAGTTTCGTTTTCAAGGTAAACACTATATAATTCTTCACATACATCTTTAACACATTTTCTTCTTCAAAATATATTATTGTTTCAGTAAAGTACTAAAGGATGTGTAGATTAAAATACTTCTTTTTTAGAATTAAAATCATTTAAAATTATAAACTATCTTCATTTACATAGAAAATACACACACATATTAGTTGATTTTATTTATGTTTATTTTACTAATCACAGCTTTTTTTTGAAGATCCCTTCATTCAAAAATATAACTTTTTAAAAAACCATCTCTTCGATCGGAAAATACTTTCATTCGTGCACTTGAAAATGAAACTGATATATGCACTTAACATCTAATAGTTAGCTTAGGTGTGTGTCCTGATTAGAAAACCAAATTGAAAACAATACAAATAGATAATCAAATTTCCATTTTATCGTTTGTTAAACTTAAAACTTGTACGTAACAATAATTGTTTAGCAATTTTCAACAGAATGAGTAAGAAATAATACACATTATAAAATAATTCTATTGATAAATAAATCGTAATTTATCTATTGTATATTTTTCAAAAAATTGAATAGGAACTAATCAGTTTGAAAGAATACTTGTTTGAATACAATTGTTGAATTATAGTATACTCATAAATAGATAAAAATAACAATTCACCAATCGCACTTACTGTCGTCGGTAGTTTAAATAAAAACAGATTTTTAAAATAAGTCAATTGTTAACAGTTCATTTACAATAAACTATTCCGAATTGCATTCAATGAAATTTTCTAAGCTAGGATTCCCGTGGCGTACGGATATGCTATGGAATGTTTTGATAGCACTCTCCGCGCAAGAAGCGTGTTTTTTAACTCAAAAAATTAATAACTCTACTTTGGCTTTAAAAAACAGCCACCAGCCAGCAAACGCGACCGCTCTCTTCTATCTCTCGGTATTCTTATTTTCTTATTTTTGTTACTTATTTCATATAATTTTTGTGGTATGACGGCATGATTTTTTTTTGTATAATTGGAACAACCCCAAACGACTGCAACTGGAATAATTCTCGTATTCAGCATTTTTTCACACTGGAACTCCAGGCAGTATGATAACAAGAATTTCACATATGTTGCGAAAAATTAATCTTCTAAGTTCCTAAACGCCTGTTGGATATCTTCGTGCAGCTGGTCGAAGTCAGATCGGATCTTTGCTTCGCCATCTTTAACGGGATCCTAAAATTTTACACGTTTCATAAAATAAATCATTTATATGTAGAAAAAAACAATAATAAAAGTCTAATGCAAATCATCAATGGGGAACATAACGTAGTTTTAATTTACCTTGAATTTCATAGAACTGAGTTGGTACAGTATATTTCCCATACTGTCTCGGATAACGTTCCATGTGATTTTGTTGTCTGATTGTGCTGTCGATTCTACAGCGTGCCTGGCCATATCGTAGAAAGCAATCATGTTTCTCAGCATACCAACAGTTTTATAGAATGGACAGAAACGATCGTATGGCGAGTAGCTGTTAATTAATTACAAATTTAATAAAAAATATACTTATTGCATTTTCAATTCTAAAATTTATTCTAAAACTTATTTTAGTTTAATTCAATTTTAAAATAATTAATTTTAAAAATACATATTATTACTCTTCTGAAAACTGTACCTATTTTGTTGCAAGAAATCGTCCTTCAGAAGTTTTGCAACCTCAAGAGTGATTTTGTCAGTTTCAGCAAGAGATGCTTTACCGACGAGCTGCACAATTTCGGACAAATCTTCTTCTTCTTGAAGGATTTCCTTTACTTTAGTTCTAAGAGGCACGAATTCTTGGAAGTTTTTGTCATAGAAATCATCTAATGCACGTAAATATTTACTGTAAGAAATGAGCCAGTTAATGGACGGGAAATGCTTTCGCTGAGCGAGTTTCTTATCGAGACCCCAGAACACCTATAAACAAAAATATTCAAATTACATAAAATACATATTTTATCTCTAAAATTCTATTTAATCAAGGCCTCTGTGAAAGTTATTAAATAAGAAAAATATTTTTTATGCGCACCTGTACAATACCAAGGGTTGCACTGGTAACAGGATCAGAGAAATCACCACCAGGAGGTGATACGGCTCCGACAATACTGACTGAACCTTCTCGGTCTGGGTTACCAAGACACTTTACCCTGTAAAATAATTTTTCTATTAAAAACTTGTACTGTTGTTGATAGTTACGAAGATTCAAGGATAAAATATTTACCTTCCAGCTCGTTCATAGAAACTAGCAAGACGAGCACCAAGATACGCAGGGTAACCTGAATCGGCAGGCATTTCAGCTAAACGACCAGAAATTTCTCGGAGAGCCTCAGCCCATCGAGATGTCGAATCAGCCATCATAGATACATTGTAACCCATATCTCTGAAATACTCGGATAGAGTAATACCTAAAAGAATGTTTAAATTAAATACATAAGAAAAATAATATGTAATATTTAAGAAAATAATCCATCATGTTAAAAGATTTTTTAAATATTTGTTTTCAAATAATAGATAATTTAACAAACTAGTTATTAAATTATCTTATAATTATTTTCTACATGTAGAATACAAATAGCAAAGGGCATTATAAAAAATATAATATTTTTACTTGAATCACTAGTTCTATAATAATACCAGTAATTACTTCAAATTACGTAATATGCTAAAAACTGTACGAGATTTTAAAACTCCCGACTATTTCACTATTAAAGCAAACAGTAAAAAAGTAGACTAATTGAATCATAAAATACGAACCAGTATAAATAGAAGCTTCTCGAGCGGCTACAGGCATGTTTGAGGTGTTAGCAACCAGGGCAGTACGCTTCATGATAGATTCCGTTACTCCGTCAATTTCGACAGTAAGTTCTGGGAAATCTCTCAATACCTCAGACATCTCATTACCACGCTCTCCGCAACCAACGTAAATAATCACATCGGAGTTGGAGTATTTGGACAGGGCTTGTGAAATTACAGTTTTACCGCAACCAAAAGCACCGGGAATAGCAGTAGTACCTCCTTGAACGCACCTACAGGATAACATGAATAAATTAAAGAGTGGTTCTGGATTATTTATATTTTTGCTTTGAGTAGAAATAACTATAAGTACACTTACGGGAAAAGGGAATCTAAGACACGTTGGCCAGTTAACAGAGGATGATTGGCCGGCAACTTTTCTGTAACTGGACGAGGTTGACGCACTGGCCAGACCTGAAAAAGAATTAGAATATTTAAAATGCTAACACTAGATTTTATTCTGCATTCATGTTCTAAATTCTCGAGCTAAATGAAATATTTTTTAAACTAATGAAGTCAATCACACCTGTAACATAGTGTACTTGGTCCTTTCACCATCGAACTCAGTTTCCAGCACAACATCCTAAAATTTAAATGCATATTTAGCACTCAGTTACAGCAATAAAATATAAATACATTATTAAGGTTTTATTTGAAACTTACATTAACCGTGTAGTTGCCAGCTGGAGCTATGTAAGTTACAGTACCCTTGCTCTTGGGTGGTAAAATCATTTTATGTTTAACTAAAGTATTTTCATGCACAATACCATACATATCACCTCCTGTAATATGGCTACCATTTTTAATGTACAGTGGGTTAAATTCCCATGATGCTGTACGTGACAGACAGGGAACATTGACACCCTTGGGAATATAAATTGAGTTAGTCAGCTCATTGATGTCTTTCAATGGACGCTGGATACCATCAAAGATACTACCCAAAATACCAGGTCCCAATTCTACAGACAATGGTTTTCCAGTTCTGAGCACTGGATCTCCAACAGTAACACCACTGGTTTCTTCGTATACCTGTAACATGAAATATTAATATATTTGGATTCAAATTTACATAGGTAATATTTGGTTGTAAAGAATGGATCTTTTCAATGATCATTTTTCCGGTTATTATTTAAAAAAAATTAAGAATCATTTAAAATGTAATAATTCTAAATATTACAGGGAAATGAATATATTATATGATTTTTTTTTAAATGATAATTCATGTTACTGCTTTATTTACCTGAATAGTAGCCATGTCACCTTCCAGACGAATAATTTCTCCGACAAGTTCATCATATCCTACACGGACCAACTCGTACATAGCTGATCCGGACATTTTTTCTGCCGTGACGACTAAAATAAACAATTTTCATTTATAAATATTGAAATATTTAGAATCGTAAACTTATTTCATAGAAAAATAAATAAAACTCACCAGGTCCAGATACAGCATAGACATAGCCAAACCTCGCCTCCTTCTCCTCATTTGAAATCTTTGGCAGCGTCATAATGCTTCGTTAATCTGCAATAGGAAGAAGATTCTTTACTTTTACAGTAATTTCTTTTTTTACCTATCAAGGTGAAACGGTCAATGTCATTTTGCATTTACTGTTATTGAACTAGATTTTCCAGCTCAGGCTTAGTTACATCTAATGCAAATAATGTACAGAAATAGAATTTCACATGAATTCGAGAAACCACATTTATTACTAGAAAAATTTATCATACACATTAAACCCTTTTACACTATGAAGATGTTTGAAAATATTTTTAGCAATAAAATCAGAACTAAAACGCACAAGTAGATCCACTCAATTGAAAATCACGTGACTATCTTTTACGAGAGAGCGAGCCAAAATCATACAGTATTGAGCCAAAAAAAATAATCAAAAGAAGCAAAAAAAGTAAAGAAAATAATCATGGGAACGGCCGATAAAAAAATGAGCATTATTCTATGGCCACTTGTTGCAGCAGAAGACGAAATAAGGAACAAGCACGCACTTGTCGACGACAGATTTCCTAAGAGACCACCGACGAAGATTAGCAGCGCAGCTCTTAATTTCTAGTTCTTATTACCGTTTTTCGTGCACAGATCAAAGTAGGGTCAACGTAACCACCTCGACGACACTTTTCTCGAGCTCGTACGCGACGCAGCAACGAAAAAAAATTGATTTAGAAGCTGTAAAGGCAGGCGAGATATTAAAGTGTATAATGCGGGTCGCGGGAGACGAGGAGCTCCACTCTCTCACGTGAGCGACTGATGTAGGCGTAGCCCTTCCTTCTTACACGCTTGCGAGTCGCGCTACTGCTGCTGCTGCTGCTGGCGTTATAATGCCACTTTTACACTCGCGTTATTAACTATACTTCTCGGGATTTAAGCTGCTTTTACACTGGAGTCGGGCGCGGATGTATTTTGTTTGTGGCTCAAAAAATATAGGTAAGTGTAATACATTATAAATATATGTAAATATTATTAATAAGTTTTTGTTTATGTTGTTATTCCATTTATATACGTCAAACTTAAATAATTTTAACTGAATCGGTATGTATTAATAATGATTGGTTTTACTTCTCAACAGTGTTTGAGTTAAGAACAAAGTTTTTTAGCGTTAATTATAAAGTAAAAAATCATTTTCTTTGTTTCGTTTCTTAACACCCGTGCATTTTAAAAATATTTTTACATAAACACTTTGAACAAGTATTAGATTAAATACCTTATCTAATATTATCCAATATATTTTTTCAACTAAAACTTCTAAGAATATTCTTTTCTTTTTTTGTAAAATGTTTAACCACTTCATTATTTGCTAATTCCGATAATTAATTCGTTTTAAAAATACCCAAATTTAAGAATTCATTATAAGCATAGTAAATTGGTAGGTAAGTATGCCTGTATATTCAAATTAATTGGTGTTTCAGAAAGAGAATGGTGGGAACGCAGAGTACTGTAACAATAAAATTATGATGAGTTTGCAGCAGTGGGCATTGATAAAAAAAATTACTTATGCAATTAAAATTTCCATTTGAACAAGTTGTTCGCGCCTTTAGATACGGTAGAATTGTAGTTGGTCTTAGTTGAAGGATATTTTAAATAAATAAATTATTCTGATAAGTAATCATTTATAGCAAGATGCTTATTATCATTTCGGAGCAACTCTTCCAATCTTTCGTTCGATCGAATGGTTCCAAAATTAAGTAAACTTTCCAAAAGTAGAAGTAATTTATACAACATGTAAAATATCGATTTCGTACAAATGAAAATTCCCGTTTCGAGGACCCAAAAGAATTTCCTCGCAACATCAAAGAAAAAAGGCGAGATACTCCGCTGCAAGTGTGAAAACGGCACAATCCCGCAGCAGCCGTCTGCTAAGGAGCCACGGCTCGTGAAGACGACGCAAGCAAGACAGAAAGTGCAACGAAGATATAAAGTAATACGCCTTCGGTAGTCGAAGAGCGAAAGAGAGAGAAAGAGAGATAGGAGAGACAAGGACGGATAGACATATGCGCTTCGGGAGTGTATCACCGGCTACCATTTTTCCTCGAAACCACTTAACACGGAACGCCCAAGAGCGCATAAGTACCAGCTCAATATCTTACCAGACAATATGTTTGATAGCACGAAAATTCGGGAGTTGCGGTCGGAATCAATGGCGCATACAGTATAGACACATACACACATATACAAGGGGGGCACGCACGAAGCGGCGATCGATAGTTCGCGCTATCGTTCGTCCGAACAATCATCATTTTCACTTAATTTATTACTGGTTGAGACTTACGGAGAGTGCGAAGACGGCTCGAAGGTAACAGGTGAAACGCCGTGGGGCGAGGCAGCGAGACACCACAGACGAGGAAATGGGCCTTTTAAACACACCCAGACGAAGGTTTGCTCGGCTCTGCGAAGTGTACGGTATATATCTGTCTCTCCTGTGTGCGCGAGCTGCTCTCCGGATGAAGAAACCCTGTGCTGCTGCTGCTGGCTCGGTGCTGGCGCGGCACTAAGTGCGCCGACGATGTGCTTATGGGTGCGGGTCAGCTGACTGCACGTGCTGCCGATTGCCGGCCAATCGGGAGCCAGGACCTCGGCTGCCCTGGAATCCGATTCGCGTAGAGCCACATGGGCGATGTTCGCTCGTGCGCGGGCCTTTTTCGAAACGGGGAAAAACCAGCCTCTTTCGATGGTGCATTATAAGTGTATTTTGACGTTATGACTTTTGGAGCGAATGCGATTGTTCGATGGCTTTTAAAATTGGAAAGGCATTGATAAAATTTTTTATTGATTTTATCGTAGAAAATACGTTTTGATTGAAAATATTTTTGATAGGTGAAATTCACTATTAAAGAATAATGTAGATACATCTATATAGTATTATCTTAAATATTTATACATCGCATATTCCTATGACGCTAAATCTATTTCGGTACCCGTCACTTATTCTTCGGAATATTTTTTCATTAATATGTAGAAGTTAATTTCCACCTGCGTTCCGATCAATATAAGTATATATAAGTACTATTAAACCGTTTTTAATTGTTTTTCATTTGCACTAATTAGTATAATTGAAAGTGGTATAAATTTCTCTAATTCTTTAATACCACTCGTTGATGTATCGATTAACAAGAAGTACCAGTTGCAGGCAAAGAAGAAAATTTTTACAAATTGCTTATCTTGTAACGATCACAACTCATAATTATTTTCTACATTGCTAATTTATGCTAATGTTGTGCGGTATGCTTGAAACAAAAGATAAATAAAAAATTTATGCATGTGACAAAAATTAAATAAAAAAGCATTATGCACTTGATAAATAATAAAGAAATAATCATTTTAAGATTCATATAAGAAATAAAGAATTAATAAAGTCAAATTCAGACATGAATCAACAGCAATAATATAAAATTTATAAATACCTAAATTTCAGCACATCCATGGGAATCCGTATACAGATCGTTTTTTCCACGATATTTGTGATTTATAAGTGTACTTGCTGCGATAAGTCTTGCAAAACCATGAAAGTTTTACATGTTTACAATTTCTTTCCCCTATGCTTATAGATATACAATAATATATAAATGAAGTCAACAACATATTCGAACGACGTCGATTCACATTTAAATTTAATTCATGAGATATATATTATTTACATTTATAAATCTTGTATGTACACACGCACGCATACATTAAATCCGAAACGTCTATTCGCGTTATTTTGACAATAATTGTTTCCTCTGCGCGTAGCAGCCACTAACGACACATTCTTTCGGAAAACATTCAAATTTTTGCCCGTATATACCTACACATAGTATATGTACACAACAGATACATATATATCTTGATGGGCTAAAATTTGAACACGTTCCGTCAGAGTACATTATCGCTGGGTGTGAATAAAGAGAGAGAGAGAGAGAGAGAGA
>UELV01177692.1:0-10511 GCA_900490015.1 Megastigmus stigmatizans | reverse complement strand
ATAATCTAATAAAGCTTTTCACCGTTTACCTAAAACTAATAAAACGAAAAGCAACCTTCATTAATTAAACTCGTTAATCAGTATACGTGATTGTCTAGGGAGTAGCCACGTTACGGTTGATAATGGAAGTATTTCAATACGCAGTAGTTGTATTAGTGAGAATAGATTATAATAAAGTGTGCGGTATGTATACCTCTACTGGACTTGGGTAATATCTCCGTTTGTTCCAAGAGATTATAAGATATATATTTTTTGGTAGAGTACAAATGTCTTGGTCTGCAATATCTAAAACTTGTTTGCGTAAAAAAGATTTACGTAATCGCATAGCAGTAAAATAAATAAATAATAATTTAGTTAATAGTTTGTGAAATAATAAATAATAAATTTTTAAGATATGTGTCTTTTCTGATTTGACGAAAAATCTTATTCCATTATCAAACTTATAAAAATATTGCAGGAGAATAATTTAGCAATCACGGTAGAATCAAAATGACAAATAAAATGTAAGAAATTGCGACTGCCTTTTGCGAACACAATATAAAATATCACATGCATTTAATTATTTTATGCACCATCAATAAATAGGAATAAGAAGACTTGGTGCTACACCGAATCAGTCACACTCCATATGTAATATCGACCGGGATCCTAAACATTTTTTTTTTTAATATTTGTTCGAGTCAACCTCAACTCATGGCCAAGATAAAGGTTGACTCGGGAGAGATCGATGACCTCCCCCGTTTCCAAAAAATTACAAAACACAATTCTTAAAACCAGAACAGCAATGCTAAACGATGAACGAGCAACCTTTATAACAGAGAATCGCGATTTCTGAGGTATAATAAAGGTACTCTAATGGGTAGCCATATCGCGGCTGATAATGGAACTATTACAATACACTGTATACATCAGTTAATGAGAGTCAAATTTTAAGTTAAGCTTTGCTATTGCACTGAACGTAAAATAAAAAGGGTTCTACTCACTTTGTAACGCGTACATTCATCGAAATTCATTCAATATACCATCGTACGTCAAATGTAAAAGCCAAATCTAGTTTATACACGTAATCAGACATTTATACAAATAAGAATCCATTCTTTTGCGACTCTCTCGAAAGCAGTTTACAACACAGCACAATACATGATGCCGTGCAAAAGCGTTTTTCTCAGTATTCACGATGCTTCAAAACAAGAGGCTGCGAGTTAATTCGATCTCACGGATTACTCGTTGAAGGAACAATAAATTATATATCAGAGAATGAGAGAGAGAGAGAGAGAGAGAGAGATTCGGTATTTATTCCTCGACGATGTATACAACGCGTATAAATGCCCCGTTACAACGATTCGATATATACACTGATTTTGTTCTCTCTTCTTCTTCTTCTTCTATACTTCTCCTTCTCTCTCGGTATAATAATAGTTCCCTCGGCGTGCATTCATTGCGTAATTAAATAAGGAAATAAATAAAAGGCTCGGGACATCGAAAAGGCGATCGCACGAACTTTGAAGTAGCGATAAAGCCTTCAAAAAGTCCATGCATCATCGTTGTGCCGCGGCCGGATGCCGATCCTCAAGCTCCGCGGCACAATATCAGAGGAAAAAGTCCAGGGAGAGTGAGTGAGAGTGAGAGAGAAACTCTGTTCCGTTCTTCATCATTAAGCAGTTTGCCAATACCGCCAGGAGTGAGGAGTTTCGTATAATTTCCAGTTGAGAACTAAATGCGTTTCTTTCATCGTTTTCTGCCTACCCCGTTACTTTACGCGTAGATAATGTATTATGTAACTTGTGTCTACTCACCTCGTATATTATATATAATCTACGATTGGTATCTTTC
Source organism: Megastigmus stigmatizans (assembly GCA_900490015.1). Classification (NCBI taxonomy): domain Eukaryota; kingdom Metazoa; phylum Arthropoda; class Insecta; order Hymenoptera; family Megastigmidae; genus Megastigmus; species Megastigmus stigmatizans. The sequence goes on along the minus strand of UELV01177692.1, from coordinate 8,678 downwards.
GAGATTGTATTATTACTATCGAGCTATATCACGTTTTTTTATAGTGTGTATACCTAGAATCTAGGCGTAATCTTGTATTTTGAGCGAACATGTTATGAGATTGCTTAGTCACCCACTTTATTGAATTGTTAATGATATATGTACATCATTTTTAAAGTGTAAGTGTATTTATTAGTATTATGATTTATGAGAATGTGTATGAATGGAATTAGTGTAAATTTTTAAATTTTGAATATTACATGATAGATTAAGACCGTTTTTATTTGTCTTGTTTATTTGTACACGATAGATTTAGACCGTTTTTATTTGTCTTGTTTATTTGTACTTTAACACAAGCTGCTCTGTGATATTACATATAGGATTGAGAAATATTTTCAGACTGATTTTTAGACTGATTAAATTTAAATATACTGCAATATAATAGAAAGAATTAGTGGAATATTTTAACAAGCGAGTGATATAATGAGTGCATAAAAATGAGATGTAAGAAAATTATGTAAACCAATATTGTCATTTAATTTTTGTAATTTATTTACAAATAAACATATAGGCATCTATCGATCTATCAATCTCTATTCTACTTAAGAAATATATTGCAATCCTAATAAGAAAAAAAAATTAAATTCACCCAAGCATCGTCGACTTAATAGACCCATTGTGTTTCGTTCCAAAAGAACGCAGCTAAGCAGCAGAGTAGCGTCCAGAAAAGCAAAAAAAAAAAAAGAAAAACATTGTTAAGTAATCGCACAACGCGACCGAAACAATGAAGCAATGAAAAAGAGAAAAATAAACAGAAAATTTCAGCACGAGTGCACAGGGAGATTTACAGTGCAGATAGTCGTTCGATCGGTCGGTCGCGCGCGGCGCTCTCGGGACTCTCGCTGTCGCCTCTCTTTTCGAAAGAGAGAGGGAGAGAACGAGAGAGAGAATGAGAGAGTGAGATCGAGCGCGCGAGCGAGATAATGGACCAAAAGTGCAGAGCGAGAGAGAGAGAGAGAGAGAGAGAGGGGGGGGGTCGACATGACGAAGAGCTCTAGCTGGCGCCGTCTCGACGGATATCCTATCGATTGCAATCCGCCCGCGCTTCGCTCTCTCTCTTTCTCTCCCTTGTGACGCCAGTGGAATGAATATAATACAGCTCGGTGGGTCCGCACGCGCTGCTTTTCGGGGACGCGAAAATCCCGACCGCCGATTTTTACAATTTGTCGCGCTGCACCACGTATAGCGCGGCACCTGGTGATAAATCCGAGCAGCTCCTGCAATTAATGTGTATAAGGTGCTTTGATATAAATAGGCGGAGCGTTTGGAAGCTGTAACTTAAATGGGATTATATATATATATTTTATAACTGTGCGTGCATATGATCCAATTGAGTGCGAGATGGCAGGGTTCGGATAGCTGCGCGGTTATGACGCAACGATTCACTACTTTAGTGATATTCCATTGATTGCTTACCTTTTATTTGGTCGTTGTTACAAACTTTAATTTTGATGATTAATGAGAGAATTCGAGGTTCACCCGATATGCGTCTTCGAAATATTTAATATCCAATTTCAATTTTATGACACGAAAAAATAGCAACTGTATTGGGCCGACGGACGAGAAAAATCTTTAAAGAATGAGCAAATTTGGCATTGGACCAAGAGCAGAATTTGTGTTCGAGAGGCACGAGGGGTTCGGAACTCGCGAAATTAAATGCAGTGGTTGGACAATATTTTCTTTTCGCGTTGACTTAACAATTTGGAAAACTGCAGTGCCAGCCAATTTTAACAACAATATCGCACGCATACGGAACTAACGAATCAAATGTATTCAATGTGCGAATTTCTATTCCCTTGTTGTATATATCGACCCCATTTATGAATTATGAGCAGCAATAGAATGATGTTCTCGATGCAGCACTTTTCCACGGCTCTAATGTTCCACAATGCGCTGAAATTCGTCAACGAGCGAGGCAGTATACGAAATGTTCCTTTGCTTGGTGGTATTTTTATTGTGCCGACGATAAACCATTTTACTTTACGAGCCACATGCAGAAAGGGACATTTAAGTCTGTTCCTCTCACTCGTTCTTTCGCGATTCAAACCGAACGATCAGCTCGTTTCACACAGAGAAAGCGATAATGGAAGAGAAAAAGTACGGCAATAAATATATTCACTCGGCTTTCGCGTACTGTAAATGGAACAAAAAAATATTCCAATTTTTATTGCTTTTACATTAGTTCAGAGAGATTAGATATCGAGTAGCTATTCGCAAATTGCTTCGCAGAATTGCAAAAGTCAGTCGCTCGTAACAATAATTAATCCAATGAAATTTGCATTTATAGAGACTTCTAATCAATTATTTATATTTTATTTTTATCAAGAAAGTTTCGATATAAATACATGTACAAGATACTACGGCATTCTACGCGGGAAAACCTGCATTAGTCTGACTACGCCTGGCTAATACTACTTGCCGAACGTGCTTAGCCCAAGATATCTCAGTTTAAAACTTTTTTACTTGATTATCTATATTCGATTATTCTCAGAATAAAAAGCCTTACGACTTTTAGGAAAAGTTTTTAATTTCCAACTAGTTTGAGCGTTAGATTTCTTTGCTTATTACACCTATAAAAGAACTTTGAAATTAAGGTCATTAACGATGCCGCAGCATAAATTTCTATTTCAAATGGAATAAAATTCACTACATATATATATATGTGTGTGTGTGTGTGTGTAGTGTAGCTACACGTACAATAATAAGCATAAATATTAATTTGTTAATAATTTTCGAGTGCAACCATTTTCGGTTAAGCAATTATATCGCTATTCAAGCTAATGCGATAGCTAAAAGCATTCAGAGTGCGAATAGAAATGCGCATTATTTCATCATTAACAATTTATCAATGATTACATTTTACAAAATCTCTGGTATGTGAATTCCTTCTTTTTACAATTGTAATTCTAGAAGAAAGAAAAAAGAAGTTACACCTCGTATTTTGTACATAGTTGAACGGTAATTCTTTCGCTCGCATTTTGTTATATCTGAATACATCAGTGCTCTCTCGTCTCCGAAATCCAGAGCCATTCTTGGTGTTGTACACAGAAGAAACTCCAGGCTATATCCACGAAAGCGAATCGCCGCGATAGCGATAAGAATCCATAGCTCTCCGCTGTCCGGCCTCTGGGAAACAACAACTTCGCCGTGGCCGCGCCTGGCCGGACGGAGAGGAAAAGAAAATAGAGTCATTCTCCGCGAAGGGCGCACTAGTCACTTGTCCGGACAGCGTCAGAAATATGAAGGCCTAAGACACCAACGCGCCAGATTGATTATTCCATCGTAGCCGCATTATACATCGTCTACGTGTGAGTCTAAGAGTCTATGTACAGAGAGAGAGAGAGAGAGAGAGAGGGAGAGGCGAAGGCGAGCGTGTCCGATCTGGGCCACGGAGACACAATTTCACTTTTTGGACCAAAGCCAAAACCGCATTCCTTCCCTCTCTCTCTCTCTCTCTCTCTCTCTCTCTCTGCCTGTATAACTCTATACTTTTGCTTTCCTAACCCTCGCCTTCCCCTGCCCACTATCTACTTCTACTACTACTACTACTACCACTACTGCCAGCACATCCGACGTTTCTCGCGTATACAGCAGCACATTCCCTACTGACGTGCACAACAATTGATTTTGAGCTCTGGAGCGATGCATGTGTGTGTGTGCTTGTGTGTGTGTGTGTGTTGTGAGTGTGCGTGAGTGAGAAGGAGATTCGGATAAAAAGGAAGCGCTCGTCCGGTATGCGGGGATATAAGGTTTGAAGCTTCAAGTTGAGAGATAAATTCTGGCGAATCGATTGTACGCGCGCTCTTCATCGCTGCGACTCTCCGAGGACGATGGATTTTAGCAGTCCGAGATAGTCCTTGGGAGAGGACGTGTATATGCGTTGACCCTTTTCCCGACCCACGCGTAGCTCGTTTTGTTATATGTATACGACTAATTGGGATTAATTAAAGTGACGAAGCTGAATGACGTAAATATTTGTAAAATCGATTCGTTTCCCGTGCCTGCGCTCAATTATTATGACTGTCGACATTTTGTTCGCGTTTTATGTTTTAATATTTTCGTTTGAGGCTGACGTCGAAAGTTATTTCTAAGTTATTTTTACATTCTGGTTTATAACGCACAACCGACTTTAAACTAGTCCGGGTTTTCAAGCCCGGGAATTTAGATAAAGAGGAAATGTTTCAAGTATCCTTAGTCGTGATGAATCAGGGACTATTTGAAAATTTAATGGCGTAGAAATTTGAACATTAGTTCGAATAATTTATGAAAGTGATAGCTTTACGTAAGTATCAGATTAATAAACGTCTCGTTACGTTTAATATTTTACAAGGATAATAACAGCTCTTATGCAGTAATTATTCAGTTATCCAGTCATCTCTTTAAAAAGTGAAATACACTTATTATAAATGCACTGATATAATGATGAAAAAAAAAAAAAAAAGAATTATATATAAGTATGATCTCAAAAAGATGTTCAATTTTGTTAAAAAAAACTTATTATTATTTTTTATTACTACTTTTATTATTATAATACATAACACGTATCTGCTATTTTGAATATTTCGATATTTCAAAAGGCATATAAAATTTCATCCAAGTATTCTACAAAGATATTTCTGTAGAACAGTACCTATATGTTATGTATGGCAACATAAAGTCGTTTTCAATATTTTGTCGAATAAAAATATAATATTTTTCTACGACCTACAGTAAAAATCGATGCGCTTAAACATTTAAATATACTATTTAGAAACAATAATTAATAAACAACATACATTTATTCAGAAATTATACATTAAAAATTGTAGATGTCATTTTTAAAATTATTTTCATTCCGTATTATATAACATTTCCCCTTATTCTGCGTTACTATAATGTAAATCAGTTTCTTTATCATATACCCATTTTTCTTATCAAAAACAACTAATGTACTTTGGAGGATTTAGAATTTAGAAGCTTGGAAGAAAATTGGAGGCTATAGAGATTGCGACAGTCTATAATTTAATATAAGTTAGTTACTAGTTTGATGAAAATTTTGAAATGAAGATTGAACTTAGTATGAAGTCATTCTTAAAAAAAAAACACTTAAAATTGATATTTTATGGATAAAATAAGTATACTATATATTGATCACTTCGAGACAAGTACACATAATATTGTTTGGACAGGAAAAACTGTTGTACTCCAATTGTCACTTAACAATTCGCTTTTCTACTCGTAAAAACACTTCCCCTTTTGGTACTTGCGTGATACGGTCACTCACGTAAGAAAGCTGCATTTGTGTTTTATCATAAACTGAAAACTTGTATTTCAGTATCGAATGACAAAGCGCGATCTTTGTCAACAAAATCCCAAGACGTTTAGCTACAAGACAGACATACAACTCTCGTCAACAAGAAAGTTATGTAGAATGGATTGAAAAAGAGACATTCTATCAATTGTTGACTCACCAATGTATTGTCTTGGTCCCTCGCTAAATGGTAAGTAGGCAAATGGATGTCTCTTAACACTGTTCTCCGATGTGAATCGCTCCGGATCGAATTTTTCCGGTTCCGGATAATAATCAGGATCGGCGTGTAAGCCGCTGATTGGAATAATCACTCTTATGCCCTTTTCTATTCGAAGCGTCGAGTCGGGTACATCGAAGTCTTCATTGCACATGCGAGTGATTATCGGGATTCCTGGATGTTTTCTCTGTCTTTCTGAAAATTCAAGTCGTCAATGTGCGAATGAATACTTGTGCCGAATTCAAAGATCTACGCTCTTGCGAAAAATCACCTGAAACCACCATATCCAGATACTTCATCTCGATGAGCTTATCATAAGTGAGACCCCCAGAACTGTAAAAAGCTTCGTTTACCTCATCGTACAGTCTTTCTTGTGCGTTTTGGTTGAACGCTAACTCGTACAGGCCGCATATTGTGGCTGATGTGGTAGTTTTATTACCCGCTGCGAAAAGTATGAAAGATTGGGCAATTGCTTCCATCATCGTTAATTTCTCATCACTTGAAACTGAAATGAAAAACAGTTATAGAATATTGTAACAGGTATTTAAGGTACTAATAAATAAGCTGAATAGATAAAAAGTTTTAATCTTATCGGTTTCAATTTTACCAGTATTTGATTATGATATATCAGACTGTAGTAGAATGTGAATAATCCTCTATTATATTAAAGAGCAGAACTTTTTTTTCCAGCTTTCAACTTTGTTCCATTCACGAAAATTTTTTCTTGCGTGTGTGTGTGTACAATTAGAACCAATTTTATATCCTCTATAAAATAATATTGTATGAATGTGTGAGTGTACAATTAGAACCAATTTTATATATTTACAATTAAAATACAATCTACTTTTCAATTTTAGATAAGACTATATATATTTAATGTTTAACTTTATATTAAACACACATAAACCTACAAGTATTTTCACATGTGTACTATCGTAATGGATCATAAAATTCATAATGATTTACTAATTAAAGAATAAAAGTAACTTTGTATAATTTTACGATTATCACAGCTAGTATAAAATTACTAATCTGGCATTTTTCATGTATATAAGAATGCAAACGCTCGACTGTTGGAATTTCTTTATAAAGTAATGTTCGCATTGTTATGCTCGTAACAATTATATAGTGGGTTTGGAAATAATATTTTACGTGAAAATTACTTTTTGCTGATGAAACTGTTTCTCCATCATCTCCATCATGTACTGGGTCGCTATCTACTTGTATTTTTCCAACATCTATTAATTGAATTATCATATTTAGAATATCATTCCTATTTATATTATGCTTTTTTCGGTAAGTCACCATTGTTTCAAAAAGATCCATGAAGAATTTCGCATCTTGTATTCTCTTTTTGGGCACTGGATAATAGTGAAATAGATCGGGAACGTAAAAAGTCCCAAGTACAAACATCTTGCCGGCTCCACTGCGCATTTGTCCATACTTAACAACCTCGTCTTCTGGATTTCGCAAGCTGTTGCAATTGAAGCCAAATACAACTGATAATATGCAGTCTAAGATAAACCTATATTCATCATGAAAAATATAAATCTTTAGTTCCCATTTTGTTTTGTTTCAATTGAATATGTAATGAAATTGGGTTAGAGTTAGAGCTAAACATTTAAATTTTATTAAGAAATTGGTAGTTTTTTGACTAGCGTCCACCACTAGATGGAAGTGCCTTATATTTTCGTCATTGATGACAATAGCGTCGAACTCCAAAAGTCACATGTATTAGCATAAAACAAATTTTTATTGCGATAAAAATTAATTTTAAGCAAAGTCTTTATTTATAAGGATTTATGTTGCCAAGTAAGTATATCGTGAATACATTTTTTAGCTATAGCTTGAAAAAAATCTTGCGCTTAATAAAGGAGTAAGTTTATTATTGTATTAACTTCGTATTAATTATTATAAAGATTAGATTTACACAATTTCAATAAATACAATTGTTATAAGATCAGTAATTCAATAGTCTTCTTTTTCCTTTATTCTTTATTAATCTTGTATAATTATTTATATTATTAAACTCTTAAGTCAACTAAAAATAGAAATTATTGCATGTGTAAAGCGAAACTTTGGACAAGCCTTGATAATCCACAAGGTTTTAGTTCAATTTTATCCTAGTCTATCTAGAATGAATCAGAAAAAAAGGTATGCTTTTAAGCGCTTACACGAGGTTTGTGTTGAAAGCACATAAAATACGACCAATTAATTATCGCTTGCTAAATACCTGGATGCAATGTTTTTTATTTCAATAATATTAGTCTCCTGAATTGTGCAGTCAAACGTCTCAATGAGCTCTTCGCCAATTTCCTTTAGCAAAGGATACATTTCCTTTAGTTTTACAGAACTAAAAGCTGGCGACAGTTTGACTCTAAGCCTCTTCCATCTTTTGTCAGTTATTCTCGGCAAAGAAGCTGACATAGGATCGTTTTCTGTGTTATGGTATTGACCGGTATGATTGAAATTAGCGAAGTTTTTCACTAGAAATAATCGAATAAGGTCAGGATCATTGATACTCAAGGTAGGCTGGTGAATCATGTACAAGACGTGATATCTGTACGTTTTGAATTTTAGGTAGCTTACTTTTAGAATGGCACCTGAAAGTTATATTGAGTAATTTTACTATTATAAAGTTAATAAAGTAACGTCGAATATATAAATTTAACTTTTGAATAGGTATAGTGGGTATTTATTATATTGGAAGTTACAAAATAAATCGACTTACCATTTGAAATTCTTCCTAGAAAATATGAAAGATGAATGTCTCCTAGTGGAAATAGAGAAAATGTTTGTACTACTCCGCGACATTTCCAATAACTGTAAACTATGTAATTTTGGTAAACGTAATAACTAAATGGTATCACAATAAGTCAAAACCACCAGGAGCAACAGGAAAGAAGGGCTTCGTAGAGCACCATACTTATGTTCAATACCTAAATGATTGAAGACATACAAGCTAATGATTGTGAACAACTAATGAAAGGAGTTCAAATGTCGTTTTTACTTATATATAGAATTATACAGGTTGATGGATCTCAAAAGATTGCGCGTAATCTAAACAAGCGTAATAGGGCACAATATACCTAAGAATCGAAAAGAATGTTACATCATTTTTGTACCATTGAG
>UELV01177689.1:0-20962 GCA_900490015.1 Megastigmus stigmatizans | reverse complement strand
TTATATATAAGCGTGTAAAGGAAAAGAAGTGAAAGTATAGCGTAGAAAAATAACTCTACACGGTGTTAATTACAAGATTACATATCCCCATAATTATTTAGCCGACTAATAATATCGTCCCTGCGCGTTATCCATTTCAGCTATACATTATAATAGTCTATCGCGCAGGATGGATCTCGAGTGTGCCATGCCATAATATAGCTGTTCAATAATATATATTCGTCCATTGTCCTTAACTAATTTAAGCGTCGCGCACGCGCGCCGCAGCTATTCTCTATAGTACCGAAGGCCGAGAAGTGCGCGAGTAAGTCGCGAGTAAAAAAGAGAGATCCATCGCCATGTGTGTATAGGATCGCACTCATCATTAGCCCATCGTCCACTCGGTGCATTTACCCCGCCATACATATACATACATATATATAGCAATGTATACGTGTATTATAATATATAATAATAGTGGGTTATCCTTAATATACATAACGCTTAAAGTCGGGCGCGCGCCTTAGCTCAGTCGCGCTAAATAGTCATACTGCACAGTCCAATGTTGGGGCTATCGGTGTGTGTATATATGTGAGTGTGTGTGTGTCTGCCTTTCAATTTGATATTCCATCATAGTCGTGGAGAACGCGTAGCTGTTGTGTGGACATTTATATATATATAGGCAAACTGAGCCGCCGGCAGTGTGTATGCATTCGTTCGGTGGCGATGGTGTACTCGATCATCCCGACTCTGCTGCTGCTGCTGCTGCTGCTGCTGCTGCTTTCCCTATATATTAGCCTACTATTACAATAGTCGCGCAAAGAAAGAAAAGGGAGGCGGGGGGAGGCAGAGTAGATCGCGACGACATCATGGGCAAGCTCCTTCAAAGCTGGCCGCGCGATTGGGTGCGCGATAGTGTGTTTGTATGTGTGTGGTGAGGTGGGCCGATGTTGGTGGTGGTGGTGCTGTTGTTGCTGCCGACGCGACGTGCATTTTTATATGGAGTCGAGGGGCTCGTTGGCGCGCAATCGCCCACAGCCCGGCATGCACTTGCACCCGCGCACTAAGCGGTACTCGTCCGCCGTGATGTCCGTCGACGAGTTGTAGCGGTAGCGGTCGACCTCCTGTTGGGCCTTGCCCCCGCTTATCCGCTCAAAGTCCTCGGGTCACTTGTACAACGCGCCCCCGCTATCCTCCTCCCGTAGCCGGAAGCACCTGCTGCTCGTCCGCCAGAGACCCCATAGTCAGGTCCTCCTATCCTGTGGCTGCTGCTGCTGCTGCTGCTGCTGCTGTTGCTGCAGCTGTTGCTGGACCTGGGACTGGGACTGTTGCTGCTGCTGGAGCTGCTGCAGGGGTACAGGGGCGATCGTCGGCTGGACCGGGGCCGAGCCGCTCGAGAAGAGCAGCCTCCTGTTGAACTCGCGCATCTCGTAGTTGTTGTTGCCGTTGATGTTCTTCTCGCGACTGGCAGTGTTGGCCGCGTGGTGCTGGGCGTGGTGCTGGGCGGGCGGTGTCGACTCCTCGAGTATGAGGGCGCAGTGGCTGTTGGTGTCGCTGTCCGCGCCGCCCCCGTCCTGCAGACTACTCGCCAACAGGGGGTGCTTGCTGTTCGTGCAGTCCTCCGCCTGGACGTACAGGGACGTCGTGCCTGAAACGGGACAATTAGACCAGCCCTGTTATATACCTCCTGCGACTTATATAATATGTAGGTGGAGTTGGTACAGTTGGAGGAGGAAGGGATATATTATTGCTCGTCAAAATTAACTTTCACAAATACTAATTCCTATACCGTATATGAGTTTTGTTCGTTGTCCGAGTTGTTGTAATTAACTTTAACTCTTTTTACTTCTACTGCGTGTATACGCTTTGTATTCCGCCCTTTTTTTTAGTCCTGAAAGTAGTCGTACTGCCGGTGGACAATGTCGATACATATGTAATTTAAGCAATGAATTCTTTTATATGGAAGCCCCGCGTTGAAAAAGCTATCCTTTCGTTCTGCTGAATAACGTACATATATATACCTACGTGCTTTACGGAAAAAAGGTGCGTTTGTTAATTGGGGGTCCGGAAACGAAAAAATACGTGCGTGCGCGTTTATTTTGCCGCTTGATTGCTTTGACATGTAGCAGTTGTGCGAGCTATTACAAAAGTTTCGTATAATCGACGTGTTTATGATGCGAGAAAGGTTACAATTCCAATTTTCCTACTAGTGAAATTCGCGCGCGTGTCCCGCTTCGTACTCGTTCTTTTCATTTGTAACTGTATCAACTGTAATTTCGTTCAAAATGACTTCTTTACTTTTCCATTCATTTTCTATGGAGTGGATATTTTAGTTTTAATATTAATCGATTACACATCCGTGAATCTCAATTCATCATTGTTGAAAATTCTGAAATAATTGATTATTATGACTTGAAGCAGAGCAATTGTACAAATATGAATGCATGTAATGAAATTAATTAAAATAATTTGAGAGTACGAGAAAATCCGTAATCTTATAAGTATATACATAGATAGACCCATGAAATAGTGTAAGTTAAATTTAATCAACGTAAAACTTCCACGTATTAGATTAGGTCTTTTTAATGTATTGACTAGCTAGTATTTAATTATATTGCGCGATAATTCTTAAAGTGACGAAAAAATAATTAAATATTTTCACGAGTTTATGCAAATTATGCTACTTCTATTTAACCCTTTGCGGCACACATTTTTCTATCAAACAAATTGTATATGTTATATGCATCTTAGAGGGTTTTCGGAGTCGCTGATCACGCATCTGAAGTCAGATTTTCAAAATTCAAAATGGTGGATCCAATAAACCAAAATTTAAAAAAAAAATTAAAAATATTTAATATTCTGGCCGCCATTTAAAATTTTTAAAATCTAAATTAAGATTTGTAATCAGCGACTCCGAAAACCCCTGAATTTCAATTTTCGTAAGGATATGGCTAAAAGTTCCGACATAAATGAATTTTTTTACAAAACAGGTTGTTTTTTTTTACTTTGTTTATAAATATTAACAAATTATAGAAAAATTTTAAACTTTTAAACATAAATTTCAATTTCGTATCATCCTCTAATCAAAAAACTACAAAAAACGTAAGTTAAATCCAATAAAAACTACTCTAAAATTGCAAAAAATTGTACCAAAATAGGTGGTCTCTGAGAGATATCACCATACCGCAAAGGGTTAAAGGGAATATAGAAGTTACATGGATGTCATCGCAACTGCTTTACGATAAAATACAAAATGTATACAAAATGTAAGGAATGCCATTATATTATTCAAAGTATTAACTAGTATTTCAATGACAACTTAAACTGCTATACACGGTGTGCCTGAAGCATGCAAAAGTGGTCCAAAAATGGATCCAAAATCAGCTAACGCAGAAAGTTTCTATATTGTTTGTATATATCAATAAATTTTCAAAAAAATAGTGTTATTAACAATAAACAATAAATGTATGCTCAATTTGGTCAACTTGGAGTTAAAAAACGGATTGTACGCGTGTACCTAAATGTTCCACTTTCCACTTCACGAATGCGCTAGCATAAATACAAAAACGTCCATAACTTGCGAAACCAATCACTTACGATTTTCAATTTGCTATTTTTTTCATTTACAAACAATATAGAAACTTTCTGCGTTAGCTGATTTTGGATCCATTTTCGGACCACTTTTGCATGCTCCAGGCACACCGTGTATAATTTAAATTTTTCCTCGTCTTTTTTCTGATATTACTTTGACTTACTTTTACAGCAAAAAAAAATTAAATTTCTAGTAGTTAATAACATGTTGTTCTTACTAGTACCAATTACTTTACTCTTTTCCCTAGCTAATAATATTTCAACCGTAAAATTGATTGATTTAGAAACACAAGTACACTTTCTACATATTTTGGTCGTTGTTCTGCTATTAAGTAATTTATGTAATTGTGCAAAAAAAAACGGTAGCCTTTTTCCAATAACAATTTCATTCAATAATTTTTAATGTCCCATTTGTAGTCATAACTCAGTTTCCTTGAAAAAACGATCAATAACCTGAAACCGTAGCCCGATCATATTTGATGGAATTTAAATCCAATTTTAACGAGCATGAAGCGAAATTTCAAATACGATTTGAAATCAAATTAAATTGAATCTTTTTTGTTGTTTACTTAATTGTGATTTTGACTTATAACGTAGCACGGAAAATAACGCAATCATCTTTAATATAAATAGAATGAATAAGTATTAAAATGTATACGTATATCAATTTGTCAATTGTTGAATAGATTATAAAAGTTTGTTATACATTAGGGACGTAAAACGCGTTATATGTTTTATCAATCTATTAAATTGTTCGTTACATAAATAAAGACAATGGCATTCTGTAAGGATTTCCATTTATTGACTGTTCCTGGTGACGCGGTTGTGGCACTCACGCAACGCTAGGCAATAGCTATTATGACGTTGGTTACAAGATCGTTCACTTTCGCATGAGTCAGTTCATTTATAAAAACTTTTATTTCGGAATGGGAAAAGAAAGCATGTAGAACTCGCGTATATATATATATATAATCACATGTTTTAGCTCAACGAAGAATTTCATTTTGAAAAGCATATACATATATATGAAGCTCGCGATCGATTATAAGGATGTTGGAGAAATTCCGATCTTTGCGAGATAACATGAGCAGCGGTAGCAGCAGCAGCGTGCAAGTAGATACTTGTCGAGTTTGTCAAGACAAAATTTCCGTATACTCGGTGTACTCTGCTAACGCGCACGTTATGTTATGTACACGCGGACACGATTTTGTTGGATCAATTTTGTTGGAATTCAGAGAAGAAAACTATCGTGCTGCTGGTATATTTTTATCGATTTATTTCTCTCGCGAGTTTTGAGTTATTAAATTAATTCTATTATTTAAAATTTGCTTTCTCAAAGCTATATATACAGAGCAAAAGGTCTAGGAAAAACTGGAGTAGTGCGCTTACGTATCAAAAATCGTTCGACATACATTAAATTTTAAACTAGTTCCATATCGGTCTTTTAATCTTTAATATGGCAAGTAGTCTAATCGGATTAAAATCTTGGTCAGAAATTTTTTTTATCGATCGCTAAACTCTATACAATAAAGCTGTGCATTTTGATACTGTTTGTCTGTATTTCTCCATTGTCTAAAGGCATTTTACATTTTTAATCACACATCGCATATAGAGAAATTTATTTGTACATCTTATCAAGAGTATTATACGATGAAATAGTACATTTCGACACGGGGGCGGAAGAGGATTATTTCACTCACGAGACGTTTTTCGGCCGAGCGAAGCGAGGTCGAAAATTCGAGTGAGGGAAAAATCCTCTTACGCCCTAGTCTCGAACCGTATTTTTCATCACGAGAGCCGTAAAGTCGCATCAAACATGCGATTTTGTGGTTAGAGTGACGAAAAGTGCTTTTCATTACTTAAAACTTTACCAACCCAGATCTGATACATTTATTTTAAAATCAAATCGCGCTTAAACGCTTTTGTGAATTATAATTCGCTGCAATATCGCTTATACTTGATTTTTAAATTAGCGCGGAATTCCGCGCGTGTTGCGGCTGCCGAGTTTTTTTATATTACTTAATTTCAGGCAACTTTACCGGCGCAATCCACGCATTTACAACAGGTCCTTCGTATATATATATATATATGCACCGATAGTACAAGCTCTTACAGGGCGTGAATTTTTAGTTTTGAATAATATCCAGGGCGATGTTGTTTAATAGTGAAAAATGTGAAATCGCGAGGGACTATAAGTGCGGCGGCCGCTATATACACCTCGAAAAGCATTTCCCCCCAGTTTTTAATTTCACAATGGGCTGAATTTAGAAAGAAAAGGAAAAAATAATCATTAGGTCGAAGATTAGCGCGAAGGCGCTCGCGCGTCCTTCTATATGTATATACTTATAACAAAAGCCGAGCCGTCAGTGAACAAATTCCCAACGAGATGTTCACTCTTAAACGTTAGCGAGGCCTGCACCAGCAGGAGCTGCTCGCGCACCAGCTTTATAATAGATGCAAAAAAATCATCTGGCTAATTAATCGGTGTGGCTCGTGCGCAAGAGCTTTCATTCAGTTGCAAGCTTTTATGCATATATATATATATATACGGCCCTGAATTAATAAATTAGTCGCCGCACGAGATCGATTAATCTGCTGCTCCTCCTCCTCTTCCACGTCTTGCTATATAAGTGATAAATAAGAGATGGGGCCCTCGCACACCAGCTTAGGTAAGGTAGGTATACACTCATCGCCGCGCACTATATACAGACGTAATTTATCAAGCGAAGATTAGTACGGCACCGGCTATATACCTATATATTATCGCACATGCAGTAATTATGCACGGCGGTCGGCTCGTTGCGGGATAAGCTGGCAGTTGGCGGAAGCCCGTCGCGAGATAATATGCTACGGAATAAAAGCGAGCCGCTGCGCGAGCAACGCGGATGGAGAGTGTGTGTGCACAGTAGGCCGAAAGCTCCACCGGGGCCGGGCGAGGTTATATATCGGCTGTGCAGGCTTTGTGTCCAAATGGACGTCTTTTCGCGGGGCCGAAGTAGGCCAGTGTGGTTATATAGACACGATCACTCGCGATTGCAAGCTCTAGCGGACTCAGCGGGAGAAAAGGACTCATCGACGCCGCACGGAGAAGAAGCTGCCCCCCGGCCGCCAGACCAGACTCCTTCGTATAATTCGAGAACACGAGCTACTGCTGCTGCTGCTGCAAGCCGAACGGAAGCCCCTTATACGTGACTGCTGCTACTGTACGGCATATAGACGTGTGAAAAGGAGATTCTCGCGCTCTGGCACGTGGCCACACGGGCTCGCAGCTCTCACACACACAGCGCGCACGAGTTGAGAGCGAGAGGTTATTGCTTACACTGCTCGAATGGGCGCCTTCTTCTTCGGACACATAGCCAGCAGCAGCAGCAGCAGCAGCGGGGGTAACTAGATAAGATCGTCCCCAGGTGCTCTGGTGGTTTGTGCACGGCTAACTGCGCGCGCTCTTTCTATATAGAGAATGTACTCCGATTTCGCTGATTCTTATTTTATGTCGTCGCGTGCGAGTGAGCTGCGGCCGTTTCGTTCTTTTTTTTTCTTCGTTTTTCCACTTGCCTCTCTCGCGAACCTCCAGCTCGACTCTTTTGTAGGTATATATATGCTACTTTTACCCGCGACGGCTAATTTCATTTATACGAGCCCTTTGCTCGAGCTGCAAAGGAACTATTTAACAGTCTTTTGTGCGGCTAATATATATTATATCATTTTGTATATTTCAACTCGTGTTCTAAACCAGATGGAATATATATATATATATTCCATCTGGTTTAGAACACGAGTTGAAATATACAAAATGATGGACGAGCGAACGACGCTTTTTCTTAACGAACCGAGTATTTATGTATTATAGCTACAATTGAAAAGATCGACGAGCTGTAACTGTCGGCGCTGCGCGAACGTGATTATATATATATGGAAAAGTTTTATATACTCGCTCGCAACGGTCGGTCGCGATATATATCAAGTGACATAAGTGCGACGCTGTCGAGCTAGCCTATAACGCGAGATAATAACGTCTGGGCTCTAACGCGATTGATCCAGAAAGAAAAAGGGGGCTTGTGTGCAGTCAATCGGCCGCGTATACACGTTATGTAATAATAAGCGCACAGCTCCTCCGGGAAACCTAATCTCTCTCTCAGCTATAAAGGCTAATAATGCCACCTATATACTTCGCCGACACCTTTATACGGAATCCAGCTGGCGCGTATCGTGCACCGACGTGCTGTGCGTTTTCAAGGAAATATATATATGTATGGGTGCCTCCCCCGCGAGAAACGTTCTTCGAATCTATGTATTCTTGCATTATGTATCGGCGAATATCGATTCGCTGTGCGCCTCGTGTAAATGCACTATGTGTGTGTATGTGTGCAAAGAAGTTATTCTCGTCAAATGCCTCGGATCGATTAGACGAGATCAATTGTGTGCGAGGCTCTCGCGCGTAAAAATAAATGTTCGACGCTTTAGGATAACAACTTTATCATTCGCATCCTTTTCCTGGATTAGCTGTAAATAATTCGCGCGAGCTTATATCTTATTTAACTGTACTGCATAGTTGACAAACGCTGGTACTGAGAAACTCGAGAAAAAAAAAATTAGCGGAACCTTTACCCACGCGACGGATTCCGTTGAAAACTATCGTATGGCATAAAGAGATTTAATTGAAAAAACACGAAATGAATTTATAAACTATTGGCTCATCGCGCGCCATGTGTATTCGGTTATTCGAAGCTAAACGCACGCGCGCGTGCGTTTCATGCACACTTGCAAGCGTGCCATGGATTTTAATCAAACTACGGAAAATATTTGACTTCGGCAAATATACGTACATATAGGCAATATCGTTGCTCGATTTTAACTCTATAGCACTCTAAATACTTGCTTCACTAAAATGGAGAGCTAATTTACTCGATAATGATTCGCACGCGATATAGCTATTTATTGAACATAAATCTTGCGCGGGTATATATAGTTTTTTTGGAGTAATTATATCGCGTGTGGTATGTAATGAGGTGCGCGGTGTAAGGAAAAGTTGCAGTGTCAGTTTATAGATACGCCAAGAGAGCGAAAACAATGTAGCATTTTGTATCAATGAAGCTATTACGTAAGCAGGTTCGGAGACAGCTAGATACAGCCTCTCTAGTCTTGGGTCGATGACAATAACAAAGGAGGAAATTATGGACGGAAGGGAGGATCTCGGAGAAGGGAAACGCCCGGAGCGTAGTACAACCTCCCTTATTAATTTGGGTGTGATTCACGGGAAAATCCGCGAGTATAATATATAAAGCTTTATATAAAGCGTGCAGGTAATTGGGAGCCGTCGGTCCGGGATAAAGGAGGAGGACCTCGCGCGCAGGCAAGCAGCACGAGGTCGATAACTCACCGGAGGTCGCGTGGGCGGTGACGATGGGTAGTGTCGTCCTCCTGCCTATGTTCCCGTTGTTCACCGCTATCTCCATCATCTGCTGTTGCTGCTGCTGCTGCTGCTGCTGCTGCTGCTGCATCTGGAGCTGCTGGGCAGTGGGGGGCGGCTGACCCGGGCAGAAGGACTGGATGAACGGCACCGTGGGGGGCGGGGGCTCCTTTAGCAGCCGGATCTTCTGGATCATCTCGCGTATCTCGTAGCGCAGTATGCCCAGGAAGCAGAGCTTCGTGAAGGCTATGACGCAGAAGCCGAGGACGAAGAGGAGGTCGGCCGTCTTCCTCAGCCAGTGCATCAGCTGGGCCTCGCAACCCTGACTGTGGGGCTCCGGACAGGGCTCGTTCGACGTGTCGTTGTTGACGACTGTGCCGTTGCCGCCGCTGCTGCTGCTGTTCCCGCTCTCGGCGCTTATGCTCAGACCGGACTGCAACGAGTCTCTCGGGCTGACGCCGCCGCCACTGCTGCTACCACTGCTGGTGCTACTGGCCGAGCAGCAGCTCTGCGGCCAGTTGCTGCCAAAGTCCAGGGGTCCCGTCACCCCGCAGCAGAAGAACTCGCGCTGCAGCTGGTCCCACTGCTCGCTGAACCGCGTCTCCTTGCTGTACTCCACCTGGAACAAGGACAGGAAAGACGTTGATTATCTACGCGGGTTTTGGAATCATGACCTACGCGTACTTCGTCAGAATTATATGCTACGATATAGAGCATGATTATGCTACTGCTTTTCGCGCTATATCCGAGGCTTTGCTGCGCACCGAGAATATTTGAATATTTTAAAGTGAGTCCAAAATTTAACGGAATTAGCGCGATGTGGGACAATTCATTGTTTCGAGAATGTGTGTGGAATTTTTCTGACCCTATACACTGTGCGCGTTACTTATATAAGGTTTAAAAGTTCCTTAAACTGGAAGCTTGAAAAAGTGCAAGTCAAGATTGAGGAAAATTTGTAATATAATCAAAATAAAAGTATAACTGAAGGAATTTAAAGTACAGAATAGTCGGGGTAGCTGGGATAGAATGCCCCATCATTCCGTTTCAGTTTATCAACACTGATTTTACTATGCTGACTCATTCTACGATTAAATGAATTGTTCGTTTTATTGATAGATATAGTAAACTGTTTTTATATAGCATCCCCTTTCTTTATATAGCATCCCCTTTCTTTAGATAGCTATATTTATATATATATATATTGTTTTTATTTGCCAACTTTTTTCCCGACTTGTCGCAAACAGCGCATTCGTATTTACCTTTGTACAGGTTTCAATAATAAAAGAAATTTGTTCTAGCAATAATAAATAAAGTTACGATTTGCAGATTTATCTTCAATAAATGCGAATCTCATGCATAGAAAGCAATTCTTTAGTAAAAATTACAATACTGTTTTAGCTTCAATCCCATATTGCCAATAGTCAAAAAAAAATTAAAAATATAATAAAAAATCATATGCACCTGGTAACACATTAGTCTTTAGACGATACTTCATATTTATAAATATGCAAATTCATGTTTCAAACGATGATGGATTATGTGAGATTGAGTGAGAGAAATTATAAATGTATATGAGACAGATAGGGCCATTAAGGATTATAGGAAAGTAATAAATGAACGTAAGTAATTAAGCGGATTTAGGAAAACCCAGCCGGGTATTCCCGACGGTGCCTTTTCCCGCACGTGTCTTTTATGATATGTACCTGTCTGTTTACGCAAAGGGAGAAATGATGGGAACCGGAGGCGTGGGGTGGGCAGACGAGGCGCTGCGACGTATCGGCCGAGAAGTACCTGGAGAGGTGTGTGGACTGATGTCTCTGCTCTAGTGTATAATTGAAAAGCATCTAGACGAGCCTTAGCTCAAGCGTATGTACTGGCTGGTGTCTTTAGTGTTTTAATATTCTTTTTCAAATAAACCTAATCATAGTCTATTTTTTATTATAAATATTTAGTTCACTTTCCTTCATCCAGGTCAACCCTTTAACAAAACAGATTATGCATGCCCCGATCTTCCATCAGAATCTTTATTCAATACGTTCAATTAATCATTTGCTTAACGAATCTTTTGCTAAACAACGTTACTTGATTAGAGGCTCTAGTTAGTCAAGTTGATTTCATCGATACTTGTTCCATAAAACATCTCCATTGTAAATATGCCGTATCGATTCTTTAAGAAAAAACTATTGGCAAAGATGAATATGAAAGCTTAGGCTTGAATCTCTGATAAGTCGACAAAATAAAAACCAATTTGGAATACGTTATATTTAATTTAGAATCTAATGTATTTTAGAAATATTTTATAATTTATAAAAACAACGTAAATGAAGTAGTTGTTTTTCGTGTGAATCATCTAAAGATCCTTTAAATAATTCTGATTTTTGGTAGTTGCATGCTTTCGTAATTTTTCCTGTTACAGCTTTTTCACAATAAAAAGAATAAATAATATTTAATTATAACTATAATTCAATCGCATTATACGTTAAGGAAATTTTAAATTTCCCATCTTACTTTTTGACAACCGAGACATAATTAAATCGTATTAAATAAATGATTATTTTACAAAACTCTTATTTAGATTAATGTTGCTTAAAAGAATGGATTTTTCGTGCATGTAACCCCAAGTAGCTAATTGTTGAAGAGGAAGTTTCAAATTAATGCCAAAAAGATTTAATCTCTGTTTATCTTTGCGACCATCTTTGGTTTCGCTAGTAGAGGAGTTGAAGAAGATTACCGTCAAATAACATTTTTCTCAGTTCTATTTTTCCGCTTATTATATTTTATGTTGATTTTATTGTGTGCATCATATTTTTTTACGATCACATAAAAGCCATGTATTTTAAGGGTTTATGCATTATACTACATCTCGTGTAACTTGAAGCATCTCCGATAAATGTTTACCTTTAAGGAAAATGTACAGCTATTCTGCCAAAATTTCGTAAGTGCATATTTGCTTCTAATTTTTCTTACAAACAATTTCGGTTGCAGATTTAAGTCTATTCTTTGAAGAGTACAGGTACATAGGCTGCCTTCATTATGTTTCTTTTATTATTTATATATTAATATAACATAAGCCCCCCAAGGCCACGCATTCCTAAATTCGCTGTACCCCAGATTTTTTAATTAGCGGTTATAGATGTGAAAATCATGGCAGTAACTAAAATCATGTACATTTTCCAGGTATTAAATTTTCAGATACCGGCGACGCAGTCAAGCTAAGCACTGATCAGACCACTTAAGTACCCTGATTGCTCCATTAGCTTCGATCGTAAGGCAAGCCATATGATTGATGCCCCAAGTGAGAATCTCTTGAGGGATGGCTATTGCTATTTCACGAGGCCCCTTGAACGGAGTGCAATGATGTACATGATAGGTGTAGGTAACTTTGTCACAAGTAAGACAAAGCTGTGTAATGAAGCCCTTCGCGTAGCGACCACCGGAAATTTAAATTCAGCCTAGCTTTTTCCATTTTATTGAATCTGATTTTTCTTTGATTATGTGTGAGCTTCTCTTTTGAAATTGAAGAAAAGTTTAATGCTGATAGGATCTCAAATCAATTCGAATGATCGAGGTTAAGCCTCAAACCCATGCCAGAATCGGATTTATAGTAATGATCTACTTAAAATTTTTCATCTTTAATAGTTGATAAGGGTAGAAGTTTCATTGCACTTTGTTCTGGAATCAATCATATTATGGCATTCTCCTTTACTGCAAATACATTTTAATTGACTTTATTGTATAATATTAAAGTGATATAATAACCGACATTACTACCCTAATGGTTTTTAAAGATTATTGAACAAATAAATTATTAAAATCCTTTTTTTTTAAATCCTCGAAATAGCTGAAAGGAAAAGCGACATTCAGGCCAAATAAGTACAATCAATACAATAACATTTTTAATTTCTTTGCTTAGTCTTATAGAAATTCTATAGATACTTTTTTTTATTCATATGTATAATATGTATAAGAAATACTTTGAAGAATATTGCGTAAAAATTTGAAAGGTAAATATTCAATATGAATAGTATTATATAACTAGTACAAATATTTTCCTAGTATTTTTTTTAATTTGAAAAACAAATTTTCTAATTAACAAAAATATGCAACAGGTAGATAATAAAATTCTTGATTCAAGAACATAAAAGTTGCATGTCGAAATTATACATACAAACGTATGTAGGTATTATTATAATTGTAGTTTGACAATTACCGTATCGATAAATAGCGTCATTGATAATAGTTTACGCAATTAATCTGTGACCTTTACTTTTTGCACTGTGCCACTGTTTTTATTATTTTAAATGAAAAGGCTCGAAATATTATACTAGAATTATTGAAGTGATTTCTCCCATCATTAGTAATTACGTGGTACCGAGCTGTATTATATTAGTTATAAGCAGTAGTTTATAAGGGAATTAGTTAAATAAAGAAACACGTACAAGTATGCTTTCCGACAATTACAGTTTCGTATAACTTCGGCCAATTTTCAATATTTCAATATTTTACAAGTTGGGTGCCATTTTCTGTAGTCCAGAATTCCATAGTCATAGGTATTAAAATATTAAAAATTAAGCGAAATTATATGTTACTGAAAATATTAATAGATATAATATACTCGCAAAAACCCCCCTGAATGAATGTTTATATTCTTGCATCATTATGCATTTCAATGCATAGACATTTTCACACAGTTTCAATTAAAATATTTATATAAATTAGGTATAGTAATATTAGTAACAATTGAAAATTTTTTATGAACACATTTATTAAAAGTATCTAGAAATATTACTATAAATATATATCTTACGACTTTACTATAATATGTACTGAACATATTTAGTCTTTAGTAAATGTTCATTAAGTGTAGGTGTATATATATGTGTGTGTGTGTGTACATAATGTGTACGTGACTGTGCATACTCTATGTAGTACATCTCAATCTGTAAATAATTTAAAAATTTGGACTGAAGTGGTAGTGTATTTGTTACACAGATTGGATTTTTACTTTATTTTATATGTAGCTTTGAAAAAATCAAACGCATTATTTATTTAATTTTTTTTTCAATAGCAATTAATATATTAAAAGAAGCTATTAAGACACGTTTTTATTTATATGTATTTTTAGAGATTAATAACCATTTTAATAACTTATACATATATTGATTTAATTAATTGCATTTAATTGATAAAATTATTAAAATCATTCTGGGATGAATATTTTTATTATGAATTTAATATGTGTTAAGTATTATAAAATACAAGCTGTTTATTAGTAATGTAACGTGTGCATAATAAAATTCTATTTTGGCTTTAGCTATTATATTGCGTATTAAAATTCACTAATAAACCTAAACTAATTGAAGTTCATCCATTAATTGCGAATAATAAAATACTAGTTGTAAACCATGCGTACCTTAACTTTTATATTATTTTATAAATTAAATGCTGAATGGTTTTATATATAATTATAATATATTGATTTTTAGAATTTCTATTTTTTACACATAAACATATTCTATAAAGAATAAATAATGTTGTTACGAATGTGAAACATTACCAATAATTTGCATAGACGGAAGTATTTAAAATAAATTGGGAAATCTTATATGAAATCCCAAAGATATCTTTTTCAATAAGTGTATAATAAGGAAATACTTATTGCAATTTAATGTAATTAAACGTTAAATATCGTTGGAGCTCTTATGCTTCATTTAACACTATCTTCATTTAAATAAAATCGATTTCCCTACAGTTATATTAAGTTACTTACAAGTTACTTTTTGAACTCCAGAGAAGGAGAGAATAAAGCAAGCTTAGTAATTAGATGAAGTTGTTAGTTCCGAATCATAAAGTCTAAAAGTTCATGTGTATATATATAAACGCGATGCAGATACATATTCGTATTATACGCAGGCGCATCACTTACAGACACACACATACATGTTTGAAATAAAAGTTCTTAAAGTTAATCAAACCGTCGTAAAATCCGTTTTAACTCGCTCTAAGTTCTTGTTTGTCGCAATTTCATTTTTGGCAAACTTTCACCCAGAGATTAAAAGGACATTAGAAATCTTGAACTTTTATCTTGATCCCGGATACGAGGGACAGAAGCTGCTGTAGATCTATATATTCAGAGAATGACAAATGGCACGAGACCACTGCAATCCCGTATATGTACATTACAGGCGCGGTATTATGCGTGACTCTAGAGACATGCAAACTTGTCACCGTTTAATGTATGGAGTGCTTATATCGAATAACGTATTTATACATCGCGTACAAGTGGAAAAACAGCAAACGTCACGACACACACACACACACACACACACGCACGCACACACGTATATAGAGCAAGCGTGATATTAAAAATGCAAAACCGCTTTAGTCGTTCATACTTTTTCAATCTCCCGTATAAAGTAAATTGGTTCAATCCTGTATTAACATGATTTTTTTATTTTGTTCACTGGGTTACATTGTTTTTTCTCTATTATTCTTTAATCTTTCGAATTTCCCAAAGCTTTTTTAAAAATTTACGCAAAATCGTTTTGGTTATATTTTAACGATACACAGAGATGGAGGGATCGAATTCTTTCCATTCCAATGATATTTTCAATCCTATTATTTCTAGAAGGGCTTATAAGTAATTGGGTGAATGTGATTTTTAAAGTGATTTGATGCAATGGCAAATTATTATCGTATCTCTAATACACAATGGCAATATAATTTTCATTTTTAGAACTGATTGAATTGTCCAAAGATCGTTTACTTATAAATTCACTTACCCCAGTGGCTATAAAGCGCGCAACTCTTTCGACTGAAAGTAGATTGCTCCTCCTAACATTTACCCGAAAGTATTTCCATATAAGATTAAGCTAGCAAAGCCTGAACATTGCATGCCGCCTATATGTCCCATCCCCGTGGATCGCTGTAGCACTGCGTCAGGAGCTGAACGCAATCCCCGTGCGCATCTACTCCCTTGCTAATAAGCATCCAAATTATTGTTTCTATATTGAACAGCCGACGGCCTCTCGACGATACCGTATAACCCATTCGATTACGGTTAATTTGTTACCGAACATCGCTTAATTTCCCCACAATGCACAACTTACGAGTTTGACCTAATATTGTAGCTATGGTGAAATGAGGTGTTTCGTGAAAACAATGGGTATTAACAACCTCTACAGAATGTAGATTCGAAAAGCGACTCAAGTTTGTACTGGATGTGTTTTAAAAATAGCACCAGGCGATATTCTAGCGTAATACCTCTCCATTACCGTCTTTAATCGATACAAAGTACAACCAGTTTAGTCATGCATGACTGATGCTATCTTGACTGTTAGCCCGGACCTTCTAGTCTGATGAACAATAAATGTGCGAAACTTGCCTCGTGGCACGTCAGCCGTATAAAAATTGACGTCATTAATTTCTTTCAAGTTCGAGCGAACTAAATCTACAAAAGCCGTTTACTACGCAATTCCGAGGGAGTAGGGAAATTGAAAATTTTTCATGATCTATAACATTTCATTGCCAGCTTTACAACTTGATAACGAATTGAAGTATCCCGTCGCTCGATAAACCGCCTAATGCTGTGTGTCCTTCTATAAAAAATACTAAGATGTGGTTAACGTGCAATATTTTAAGTACATGTGAGCGCGGCTGTTGTTTTTTTTTATTAGTCATAGCTTATGGTGATTCCGAACATAACCACTGACGTCTATCGATCCCCACATGTACTCTAATAATTCATTTACATAAATGGCATTATAGTTATTTCAACAAATCAGTCTCTATTCTTCCCCTGCCGTGTCTAGACGTAGCTTTCAATATGTTTTCGCGTTAGCTTTTATCGACGAATAATACTTGTCCCACTTATCGAAATATATTTGCTCGGCGTCTTTTCTATAGACTATCGTTTCAACTGTACAGCCACAAATGATGCATTATCCGTTGTGATACTTTGACCTAACGACATTTTCGTTTAATAATAGTTAAGCTAATGATTAAGGGGATGGGCGAAATGGATGGAAATATATTATTTTACATATGTTATGATATATTGACAATTTCCCGTATTACTTGCTGTAAAACATTTATGTAATTTAGAGTGACAAGTTTTATTCGTACTCTCGGTGTCTGAATGTGATGATCGTAAAAATTAACTTATTGAAGATAAATATTCACTTAACAGATAAATACTAAATTTCTCTGGTTGAAACTTTGAGACTTTTCCATAAAAATTGCAAGAGATCATTTAGAAATTTCTAAAAAATCGCTTTAGCTACGTTTCATAACTGTATCAACGTTTTTCTCATTGTCATTTTACTAGCTGGGAGAGTGTCACAACTTTGGATTCTAGATTTGACTGAAATTTTCAGGTATATATTTTCTGATACCAAATTATAAGAAAAACTAAGGCAGCTCGAGAAAGCCCTAGAGAAATTTTGCAAAAAGAAAATGAAAATAGATAGAAGGAGCATTGATTTAAGGCTTGTTGAGTAGAATTTATATTTATATTTAATTTCCACAAAGTTATTGAGGATTGAAAGTGGGTACAAAATTACTGCAATTCTTATTAATATTTGGGGTCTATTCACCTATTTATTATTACCTACTTTCTACCATCTATAACTTTATGGAAAATTAATAATTTAGGTCATAAGTTAAAGTTTATGCTTTCTACTTTTTTTTTGAACATATAACAAAGTTTCAGTACAATTCATAACCCAAAGATAAAACAACTCGGAAAGAAGTATTAAAACAATGACAGCGAGCAACATTCGGAGAATGCCAATATAATCATAAATAATATGGCAAAATGACCGCAAATTAAATTTTTCATGCTCAAACCAGTTTAATGTATGACTACATATTGATTATTTCACTTATTTTCCCTGGCTTCTTTATTAACAAGCTTTTCTATATTTCTCCATACATTTTTTTAAAAATTTAAACCCAACCACATAGCATGGAAACGTTGGAGAAATGTTTCTAGAACGTTTCTTTGGAAATTAAGAAACGTGTCTCTGAACATTTCAGAACATGGAAGAAACCTAGAAATGTCCGCTTGTGTGTCTCAAGAAACGTTTTAGAAACGTTTTAGAAACGTTTAATGAAATATTTCTTATACGTGCATGAATTATAAAGTCCCTTTGGAATAGAGCAGTTTTACTTCTGTTATCGAATGCCATAGAAAAACGTTGTTTTTTTCATATACTATCATTTTTTCCTCAAAAAATAATAAATCTAAATGCTGAAAATTTAACGTATTCATGCTAATAATATTCTTAATAATTGAAAAAATTTTCATAAGGATTGATAAAGATCACATAATATACACAAACAAAAATTTGAACACACACACAAATATGAAATCTTTTCTCAAAAATAGTCAATTTTTGTCCTAACGAGTTTAAATAATTTTTTTCATCAATACAAAGCGTCCTCCCAAACGACGCAAAAGTTCTTTTCAGGGAGAATTCGTTCTCATTGAAATATTTACTTGAAACTTTACCAGGTGATTGATGATTCTCAGTGGTAGTGCACGTATATTTAAAATTTGTATAATATTTTTAATTATAATATGAATTATTGACTTCTCGATCGGTAAAAGTTGTGGCGGGAAATTTAAAATTTTAATTAATTTAACAATCCCTTAACAGTTTAACGTTCTTCTTTTGATATTCAGAAAGGAAGAAAAAAATAAATATCTCAATTTCTATAAGTTTTTGTTACATGTCCACAACAACACAAAACATAACTTTATAAATAATAAGTGTCTGCAATAACAAGTTTCCTGCACAATAAAAAATAAAATACCCACTTATAAATATCATGAAAAAGAATATAAAGTTATATCCCGGATCCCGATTCAAATAAGTTGAACGGAAAGCTCGTGGAAGTCGTAGATTATAAAAGGGGCGAGTAATGGTCGAGTACTCACCTGCAATCTAAGCCTGAGGCTAGGTCTCAGGTCAGCGCGCATCCTTTCGAAGCGGAAGACCCAGGCGACCCCTATGACAGCGTCGCCGAACAGCAGCGCCAGAAGCAGCACCCAATAGGCGTTGAGTAGCTTGGCGCTCAGTCGCCTAGCCGCTATGCAGCCCAATAGCTGGACCAAGCCCAGCTGCACAGCGAGAGCAAAGTAGGCGTAGAGGGCGGTGGGATCGTAGGCCCTGGGCACACCCGGCACCAGATACCGCCTCGGATCCCCGGAGAAGAGGAGGGTGCGCGAGACCGCAGCCGCGAAGCCCACAGCACTGCCCAGCAGGACTATGTTACAGGCGTAGATCCACAGCCGGTAGTATCGCATCGCGATGCTACCTGGCGCCGGACCCCCTCGACCCCCGGGCGACTTGCTCCACGTGCCTCCTGGACCACACGCTGATACTGCAACCATCGTACACCCGTTTATTTCTTATAATGTGGGCTTTGCCCCCCCCACCCCCTCGCTTTGCCCCACGCACACGCTCTTTCTCTCTCTCGCCTCGACCTCCATTCGCGAGGTCATTACATGCAGTACACGTGCGTACATACGAGACATGTAGATTCGGGGAACGTGCGAGTCCGATTTTATTCATGAAGGTACGCGCGTATAACGTGTCATCGATTCTATATACCTTATACACCTACGTGACAAAGACCTTTTTCTTTCATATATAACCCGGACCTCTCTTACTGCGAGAGGAAAAAATTCTCTGCAAAAACAGCGCCTTCGAGCCAGAGGAATTGGCAAGTGTGTGCAACGTATATGTCTGTCTCGTGTGTGTTAATTTAAATAATAATATATATACCTAGATATTAAAGGCTTGCGTCCGATTAAAAAGGAGATAAATCATTGATAATTACATTTTATCCCATGGGTACAATATCTATACTGTTTAGTGTGCGTATATATCTATTTCAACTGCGGACAGTGAAAATAGACCAAAGAGCTGTGGCGCGATGAAGAAAGTATGAATAAAACATAGGGCGATTAATCAGTGTGTCCGTATTAGTAGGACCAACGAATTCATTTGTGCAGGGAGCTTAATAAAAAGCCATAGCCAATGTGTGGAGGATAGTTAACTGGGCGATGGGGGGATGGGGGGAAGGGGGGCGAGTTACCACGTCTATTCCACATTCCAGAGGCAGACACTCGAGCAGTGTGCCAACAAGTTCTGATTTGTGCCGCGTAACTTCAGCTCTCGACTACCCCGCTTGTTCGAATTTTTTGTGTTCTTTTTTTACCCGCGTCTGCGACAACTCGACTTCGGTCCGCAATGAACTTGTCTACTGCAGTTCCCGAATCTCTCTCTCTCTCTCTCTCTCTCTCTCTCTCTCTTTCTCTCTCTCTCTCTCTCTTCTCTAGAGAGAAGGCAAACGCCGAGCGTCCGGTGCCGGCGCCGCTGCTAGCCAACAGGAGGCGATTCATCGGGAGTCATAAACCACTCGGGTATTATACCTATAGAAACTTTTCCCGCACGCCGCGTCTTGTTTCTCTCGTTTCTTTTTTTCCCCGTTTTTTTTTTGTTCAGTGCCGTACTCGGTGGTGCGCGTTTAACGAATGGAACCTTTATTAGGTCATAAAAGCGCGTATACAGACTTCAAAGATATAAAGAGTCACTCGGTCAATGTAGGTGATTGCACGCACTCGTATTTGTAGCAATGTTACAACAATATTAATTTTAAGAGCACGCACTAGAGCTTATTTGTTACTATACTATATTTCTACGTACTAAAGCTCCGTGGTTTTCTTGGAAAAATTGTCCGACAGGCAATGAATACGATGAAAGTATTATTGTACGAGGGGTATTCAAAAAGTAAGTTTCCCTGTGTTGGGAAAAAAATAAAACACTAGTTTTATGCTATAAAAATAATTTGACTTTATTCTTTTACTCTTAAAGTATTTTTCTACGTAGTCGCCTTGGACTTCAATACATTTTTTGTATCTGTTTGCAAGCTTAAACAAACCTTCCTTAAAAAATGGCGTGCCCTGTTTTTGGA
>UELV01177675.1:0-10645 GCA_900490015.1 Megastigmus stigmatizans | reverse complement strand
GGATACGCATCCTTCTTGGTCCTTTTATTCAGGTCTCGAAAATCGATGCAGAATCTGTATTTCCCGTCCGATTTCTTCACGATCACGGGGGCACTGCACCAATCGCTAGCTGACCTTTCGATTACCCCGTTTTGTTGCATCTGCTCCACTTCTTCCTTTGCTATCTGCCACATCTTTGGGGATAACCTCCGAGGACTGTGTTTCACTGGTTGATCGCCTTCCACCGTGATGAAGTGCTCGGTCAGGTCCGTCTTGCCGAATGTGGGGCCTTCCTTTGGCAGCCATTTGGTCACCAATTTTTCAATTTCTTCGTTCTGGTCCTCGTTGAGTTCCGAAATGCCTGCGCATTCGGCGAATATCCCTGTCCCGAACCCGGAGTTTCCATTTGCAAAGGGGTGCCAGCTTCCTTCTCCCACTCTCCAGAGGTTCTGCCCTAGTTTCGCCTCTATGTTCCAGTCTCGACAAAAATCCATCCCGAGAACAATGTCGTGGCCGAGTCCGTCCACGGCTCTGGTTTTAAGTGAGCCGGTCTGTCCGTCTACCTCTAACTTGAATTTCAGGAGATGATTGCTTCGTCGGATGGACTGCCGCATTCCCCCTAGGCGAGTCCGTATCCGGGGTATTTTTAAAAGTCCGCTGCCACACTTCCCGTTGAGGTGCGGGTGGGACTTCGTTCTCTCTTGTACGCCCTTTTGATGAATAATCTAAGAGCTCAGGCAGCACTTCCGGCAGTGACGCGCAAGAGCTTGTATTCTCTCGATCAACAGCTGTGGTATTATCTAAGGCCTGCAGCATTCCCCTTTGTGGTGCTCTTATATCCTTCTCGCGATTAATATCCCTTAGTGTGTTGGTTACGGGCCCTGGCAGCACCTTCTCCCGTGGTGAGCCCAGGTCCTTACTCTCTCTCTGTCTCGATGATTCACTGACGACGTTAGCCTTAGGGTTCTTGGCATCACTATTCCCCGTGGCGCGTCTGAAACACTTTCCTCATGAGAAACGTTCTTCAGTGGATTATGTGTGGTTCTCGGCATCACCCTTTCCGGTGGCGCGTTTGAAACCTTCCGCTCCTGCCTACTTTCCCTGAATGGGTTATCGGTAGTTCTTGGCAGCACTTTATCCTGTGGCGCGTTCGAAACTCTATCCTGATAATCCATTCCTTCTGGGGTCTCGAGCAAAAAATCTATCGTAGGCATCGACCTCACGGGTGGCGCGTTCTTATATTGCTCTCGTCCCTTACTGCCCTTGTCCGCGTCCCAGAATGATTTCTTGTCTCGAGTCTCGATATCTGGCCGGTCGGTGAGGGTCTTCCTCTTGGTTCCTGTTGGCCGGCCTGAGGACTGTAAGGCTCGAGAATCACCCTTCCTATCATTCAGGGCTGTCTCGACAAATAGTGTATAGCCTACCGGCTTGCGTTCTGGGGGCGGCCTTGCGCCCCCACAAATCCGTTTCCCAAGATCTTCCGGTATTCCACGCAGTTGGGGCAGTCCTTAAAGGTCGTGCCCTCTGTGCCACACACTTGGCACTGCTGTTTTGGTGCTCGGGGCGGCTGGGTGAATTGAGCTGCACTATGGCCTTTCTGGTGGCATCTAAAACAGGCTCTCTGGTCGCATTGGGATGCCCTATGTCCCGGTCTCGAACATACGAAGCAGATTCCCGCGTACGGCCCAGTGTTTGACCTTGCGCCTCTGTTTTGTCCTGATCCAAAAATATTCTGGCGCTGGCCGGCACCAGCATTGCTGCCTTGGGGCATATTGTTGGGCAACGCACTTGCCGTGACCGCTGGTTCCGGCGGGGCCGTTGGGTTCGCGGGTAGCACCACGTTCGCCGCTATTTCTGCACTGGACGGTCTGCTTTTCCTCGTTCTTCCCTTGCTGCTCTCGCTCCTATGCGGCTTATCGGATTTCTGGCTCGATTCCTCACTGACGGCCGCCACCTTGGCCGTTTTCGCGTGTCCCGAAGAGGTAAGTCCCGCAAAAGCTCCGCCTGGGAGTCTGGCTGAGTCCTTAGTAGGTGGAGGGGCATAGCGCTTATCCAAGTCCTTATCCTTTTCCCATTGGCGTCCTAGGTACTCCAGGCTCTGGAAGGAATTGAAGGTCTTGTTCGCCATGTATCTTCGGTATTCCGGTAAGATATTCCTGTACGCGATTTTTAGCTGTCGCCTCATTGAGGGTGGTCTCTTGAAATGGCCTACAATGTATCGGAAGCAGGTGAGGAAGACTGCTATTTTCTCCCCTTTTGCTTGGGTCCTCGACTTGAGTTCGTCCAGCAAGTCTTCTCGGTCCCACTCGCCGACGTACTGGTGCCTGAACGCCCTTCTAAAGTCTTTCCACGAATAGATGTCTCGCTTATGGGTACGAAACCAAATACTAGCACCCTTTGACAACACACAAGGTAGTATTGTTAATAACTCGGCATCGGTCATGCCCGTGCTCAGACGGCAGTCATTGAGCTGTGACAGAAATTCCTCGGGCCCTTCCTTCTCTTCTCCCGAGAATTTTAAGTGCCAGTTTTGCATAGTTTTCATGAGTTGCAGCATCCGGGCCGTTGAATCTCTCTGATGGCCTACGTCTCCGTCCCGATAACCATGACGCGGGTCATCTTCGGAGTCTGTCGTTAAATCCGAGCTGGAACTTCCGAAGCGTTTTCAGCGACGCTGTCTCGACTCTGGCTCCGTATAGCTGCCGCAGTCACTACTGTCAGTGTCGCTGTCGTCTCGAAATTTGGCGGACCGATGGGTTCTACTAGTTCTCCTTCTTGCATTCCTCGGTGGTGGTTGTGGTAGACCCGTGGGTCTTGGTGACATTGGCCTATGGTCCAATGTGGCTCGATTATCCGTCTCGAGCATTTGTGGATTCATGGGAACATTCCGGGGAACTGCTGACCGTCCAATAGTAATGCACCCTCGGGTGCCCTGATCACTTTCTTCGGCAGAGGTGTGTCTATTGATGGCAGTCGGCCTCTGGTATCCGCCAGCTTCGACCATGGTTGAATCTCGTCTGCAGGGGAAGTACCCCGTCTCGAAAGAGGAGGTAAGGAAGGAGGTCTCGAGAACGGCGGTATGGGCGATTCTTCGATAGGAGGCAACGACCAAGTGTTCCGAGTCTCTCTCGTCCGTAGTCCTTGGAAGGTCGCTCCCGCATAGTGGGCCAAGTGTTGGGGAACAGTGCCGGAAGATCGCTGAGGGTTGTAGCCTGGTACCCTATAATCCAGTACGTCACGTATTTCGTCAGAGATGCGTAGACCTCCCATTGTAGAGGCTACTGTGACTGTGCTCGTGGAAAGGCTAGCGCTGGTCACTGCTGGGATCACCTGGGCTACCGTTCCCGGTGTACCTGATAGTGCGCCGACTCCGGACGTTATAGGGATCACTGGGTGAATTCCTTGACGTGATGCCACGCTGAAGTTGTCATCCGAGTCAATTTCTGGGAATTCTTCTCCAGGAGTATCATCCTCATCCCATTCCGGGTACCATGGTACGCGGTCGACTATTCCGATTGCCCGCAGTTGGGCTCTAAGCAGGCTTTCTGCCAGTACTTTATGGCTGCCCTGCAGACTCAGGTTCAATAGCTTGAGTTCCTGTAAGAGCCTGGTGTCATCTAATCTTCTTAGCTCCCTTAAACGATGTCTAACGTCCCGATCCTTCGTTAGGTCACGCATTAATGCGGCATAGTCTGCGATGTTAGACATTCTAATCACCGTGCCCTAGTATCTGTCCCGAAAATGCTATGTCGATAAACGAGTAATTTGGGGGCAGAAAAAAGCGGTTTTCTGGGAAAAGGTGGGAACCCAACACCTTAGGTAAGTATAACAAATAATCAATAGTACGGGGGGAGAGCAGAAAGAATGATTAATACATCAAATTAGGTGTTGCCTGCAATAACGTGGCCCCACGCAGATACACGTATTTTTACTCGAGGACGGAGTTTGGGGCGCTAAATACTGATACAAAAAAAAATTCACTCTGGCAGTGCTATTTGTCAGGATTTGCCCCTCGGGCTGAGACCCAAGCGAGAATTTCTTAGGTTAGCCGCAGGCAATCCATCCAGTCACGGGATCCTGCAACAAAATTTTCGCACTGTCGCGATAAGCAATGGCGGTCGGGGCGTAGGCCGCGGTGCCTTTTGAGCCGGTTCGAAACTCCGTCTCCTTTCCAAAGAAATTTTAGTTTTCTTTTCGCTCTACCACTGAAACACACAAAAAAAAATTTTGTTTTGGAGAGATTTACTCAATCTCCTTTCTGTCTCGAAAATGTGATGGAACCTGCACAAGAGTGTTCACCAACAAGGAAATAGAGAGAGCCCGCTCAATCTCAATTCCGTCTCGACAAATAGAAAGCCACAATGGCGGTTCTCTTGTCTCGAAAAGAACAACAACAAAAAATCGTCGACCACACCGGAAACCTGTAAGAGCTGGAACAACAATTTACCAGGCACAACAATATTTACGAAATATTATTCAGGGAGAACAAATAATCTTGGTGTGGGCAATCAATTTACGGAAGTCCTCTGTTGGTTACCAGTGTGTGTGTGTGGTAATCTTGCGCCACGTGCAGACCCCAAAGCAAATTCAGCGCAAATTTACTACTTCCAACAATTTATTGGAATGGTTTTAAATTATCATGAAGGGCAGTACGCAAAACAATCGGTTTACAATACCATGCACAGAACTACAGACTATGGATAAGTAACATGAATTACGTCGCAAAACAAAAATTCTAACACAAAAAAAAATTTAGAGTAATTTCGGGACGACAACGGTCGTACTATCGCACGCTCGACGGACGACGCGCTACGCAGCCCTACACGCTTCTCGCACTCACACACTCAGCGCTCTCACTCTCACTCTCGAAAATTATAAATTTTGACAATTTCTTTTTGTTAAAGACAATTTTCTTAACCCGGAAACAAAAGGAAACCTCGGTAGCTCAGCGCTGCCCCACGTTGGGCGCCATTTGTAACGTTGTAACCTGGGCCCCGTACCGCGCTACAATAAATTTTATTAATCAAGGTCCTCGACCTACGGCTAGAGCCTCCGTCCTCTAGAGGAGGTTCGCCGAGCGAGAGGATCTGGGGCAGCGATCCTCGACCCACGAGGTTCCAACTCCCGGTAGACGTTCGTGCCACAGGTGGTGCGTACGCGCAGCAGCAATATACGAGCATGAAAGATTTAAGCAGCGGTTGGAAATCGACCGAGATTGCGCGCACCACCTGCCTCCTAGAAACCTAAAATGATGGACGCATGCACGGGGAAATCGCAAATGATTGGTAGAACTAAGTTAGAGTTAAATGCACATTTATTGTTAATAGACAAACAAGAATTTACACCCGACGGTTGGCACGCAGGCCGGTGTCTCGCGCACGCTTTTTCCCTCGGTACGTAGCAGCAAAATGGCAGCCGCACCGCGTCTCGGATTAAGGCAACCCGTGCCTGCAACAAAATAAAGGTTCGGGTGAGACCGGGGTTCAACGTCCACTCGGCCCACCGTCACGACCAAAACAAAACCTCACGGTTCACACCAAGCACCCACACGCCCGCGCCCACTCGCGAACTAGCGCGTCCGTCGAGAAAAATAGAAAGGAGAATCCCCGCACGACCTCCAGTTATTCGTCCCGAGAAGAACCGTGAAAACTCCACAATTCACAGTCCGCGGTCTAGAATGGCTTTCCCACTTACCCTTTCTGCTCAGAGAAAATCCTCGGCTCTCGATTTCCCCTGTCCAGCTCTCTAATTCGTACGGAAAATCGGAACTGCTTCGCACCACGTCTATCCTGGTAGAGGTCCGGGCAGCGAGTCCCGGGGCGGAAATCTCCTTGCTTCAACTCGTGCTCCGCGTCTCTCTTGGTCTCTCTCACTCTCGTGTCTCGAATATCTCTCTCTCTCTCTCACACGCGCACCTGTTGCCCGGAGTCAGCCATATCATTTACTCACGTAGCCTTTTTGAGAAAGGACTACGTGAGTAATTTCGGCCAATCATCCGTGCCCAGGATTGCGCGCGCGATTCGAGTGTTGCGAGAGTGAGGAGAAAGGTGGCCCGGCACGTCTCGAAAAATGGCTTAAACAGCACTCAACTCCTGTGCGGGCCAACCTTGTCCCGAAAACATATCGCCAGGAATGTTCCCGGCCTCGAAAACCGCTATGCACGGGTTGTAGCAGCAGTCGACGCTGCTTATAGCTCGCGCATGCGCCCGATTTCCGCGTTTCGATTATCCCTAAAGAAGGGCTTAAGTTAATAGTGATTCACGTTGCCGCGCCGTCGCCGCGAGTCAGTTCGCGCACGTCTCCTCTCTCTCTCTCGCGCTCATGTATCGTGCGGCTCGGGTCTCCCCTCTCTCTCGCGCCTACTAGATAACGCGGCGCCTCGTTCTCCCTCTCTCTCGCGCGCGCTGTGGTATAGCGCTCTCTCTCGCGCCAGTAGTGCTTGCGTGCGCGGCGTGTACGTGCCTGTGTGTGTGTGCGAGTGGTGCATCACCGGTGGCCCTGTCTCTCTCTGCACCTGCAACAGAGCGCGAAGGACCTCGGCGACGTCATCCTGGTGGTCCGTCCTCGCGTCACTGACGGTCACCGAGCATGGCTGTCGGGGTGTCATGGCGGCTGGCCAGTCGCGTGGTCTGCTAGCCGTGTGCTAGCCCGTCGTCGCGTTCGGCACCGAAAAACAAATATATCCGGGTTAGTGCAAGTCCTTTTCAGGATGCAACAGTGCCTCGGGAGAGTGCTCGTGTCTCGCTGCCCGAGAATTTAGTGTTCCCTAATCCCTGCCCTATTCCGTCGTGCTAACCTCCTCGTGGCGTGCATCGGCACGTCACAACTCATACCAATAAAAGAAAGGTGTATATGGGACGGCACGTAATAAATTAACAAATAGAAATGTTAATCGAGTTCGAAGTGGTACTCCTTAACTGCGTTCTTAAACCTACTGAAGGAAGGAAGGTTCCTAACCTCAGCAGGTAATGAATTCCAAAAATGCGCACCTTGAACTTGGAAAGATCGCTTTCCAGTCTCAGTGCGCATCAGGGGAGGAGCGAGTTCTTTTGCCAATCCCCTCTGAAGGCCCCTAAGTACATATCTAGAGAAAAGGCACCGTCGATAGTCTGGGAAATGCATGCGCATGATTTTGTACATAAGTACCGCCATGAAATACTGCCTTCTTGTATCAGTGCGCAGCCAGCCCATGGCCCTTCGGTGAGGAGTGACGCGATCGTCCCTCCTAAAACCCACCACGTAACGAACACATGAGTTCTGTAACACCTGCAGTCGGTTTCGTATTTCCTGAGAAGCATCTAGCAATACTACCGAACAATAGTCTAGGTGAGGGAACAGCAGCGCCTCAGCAAGCCTCCTACGCAACACGTCGGTGGTATACTTCCGGAAAAAACGAAGACTATAAAATATACGATTAAACTTTTATGTAAGAGCATCTACATGGGGTCTCCATGAGAGCTTAGAATCTAGTAATACACCGAGGCTGCTGACAGAGTCGGAGAAAGGAATACCGATACCATCTCCCATGTTAATGCGGGTGTGCTCCTCATACTGAAAATCTGTAACGACTTTGTTGCATCCAAATAAAATTGCCTTAGTTTTGCCCGCATTGAGTTTAAGAGAGGCATCAGAAGCCCACCCCGACACCGCTCTGGCGGCAAGCTGGAGCCTCGCTATGCCCTCCTCCATACGACCACGGGAACTTGAATATATATTTGCAGATCATCTGCGTAAAGTAAATGCTGAATGCCCCAGAAAAGAAGAGGACCCAGGACTGAACCCTGTGGGACTCCTAAATTTGTGGCTAGCCACGAGGACTCGCCACTTGAATTATCGAAAGCTGCCTGCTGTCTATTGGAAAAATAGGAGTTTATCCACATGAGAGCAGCCTTGGAGAAATCCATAGACTCGTAGTTTGGCGAGCAGACGCGATGGCAGTATGGTGTCAAAAGCCTTACTGAAGTCCAAGAGAAGTAGTAAAGTTATTAGTTTTTTGTCGATTCCCTTTCGCATGTCTTCTGTCAGCTTCAGTAGTGCAGTCTGCGTAGAGTGAAAGGGTCGAAATCTGGTCTGGCAAGGGTCAAGTACGCGAGTGACTGCAAGATGCTCCTGCAGCTGCTCATACGCTATCCTCTCCAGCACTTTTGAAAGAAAGCATAAAAGTGTGATCGGACGAAAGTCGGTGGGGGAGAAGGTGTTTTGTACTTTTTAAGCGGGATAACCAGCGATTTCTTCCAAAGGGCCGGAAAGACGCCTTTAGAGAAGGAGGAGTTAAGCAACTTAACAATGAGATTTCCAATTATTGGAAGCGCCTTTACAATAACACCTTGCGGAATGCCGTCTATCCCTCGTACCTGTGATGAGAAGTGCGAGATAGCGAGAATCACATCGTTTAAATTAATGTGTTTGAAGCGAAAATCTTCATCAGCAGCTTGAGAGATTATTTTTTCGCACTCTGCACTATCATCCCGAGGAGATATGGACACGCCAGCAAAATGCTTGTTGAGCTCGTCCAAAGAAAAGCCATTGAACTCCCCCTCACGTCCGGGTAGATGCACCAGACTCCTTAGTTCTTTCCAGACATTATCACTAACAAGAGCATCGAACAGTCTATCGTGGTAGTAAGACGTCCTTGCAGTCTCAGTACGTTCGTTAGTCTGTTTTCTGAGTATAATAAAAGCCTCTAGCAGAGACGTGTCCCCCGTACGTTTGTACCGTCAATACAGTGCGTCACGTTTTCTGTATAACTGAGCTAACTCTGCATCAACCCACGGCAGTCTGCCCTTTTTCGGAACAAAGGTTTTAATGGGGGTTAATGTATCAATAGCCGCCGTGAGATTGTTGCAGAAGCAGTCTAGTGCCAATTCAGTGTCGTTGACCGCAGCATCGAACGGCAACCAGTCACAGCTGGATAGTTGAGCAGCGAGTAAATCAGGGCAAATATTCTTAAAGTCTCTATATTGAAAAGAATTGACAGGTGAATCCTTGTTAGAATAATCAATTGTAACATCGACGATGTTATGCTTGCTGTGGAAAGGTGCCGGCACGCTGCGGCCATCAATGACGTCGTCATTGTCATCAATGAGTATAACGTCAATCCATGTCTTCGACGTGGGCGTGAAATGCGTAGGACCGTGCTGGACAGTTGCAAAGAAAGTTCAGCAGCGAGCTTGCGTACAAACTTCGCATCATCACTCTCACTGAGCAGATCGGCATTCAGATCACCCATCAAGATTTTATGACTGTAGTCAAACGAAAATGTGCGTATTTATCTAAAAAATCAGGGTTTTTTGTGAAAGCGATTTTGGGTGGTCTATAGATAACTGCTACAAATACAGGAGGTGAGTCGCAGTGTTAAATGCTACAAAAAATGTACTCCGGGATACCCGGTACATATCTCTGTTCAGTATCAGATGTAGCTAATAATTGGCATTTAAATTGAGATTTTATAAAAAGCGCGACTCCACCTTCCCTTATGTTTCGGTCTTGCCTTATTACTTTATAGCCATTGATCTGAATGACGTCGTCATTTACATCCGGACCCAGCCAGGTCTCAGCAACGCCGAAAAGGTCGTAAGATGAACCACCAGAAAGAAATTGACGAGTCTGCTGAATGTGTGCCCTTAGAGAGTTCACGTTCAGGAAACCTGCACGTAACCTCCCCTTAACTATTCCTTGCTCTCCAGCGACGGAATTATCTAGTCATTTACTTGTTGATTTATTTTTGGATTTATTCTTGCTACATTTAGATACTCTAATAACTGGTTTGTGATAGTCGCCATCGCACTCGAGTCCAACAGCAGCTCTCTTCGAATTTGATTTATTTAACGCATATGTAGTTGAAACCAACATATTACAGGATGGTGCACTTTTATTTACCATTTTTCTCGGAATGGTACTTTTTGTACAAACAAGACAGCCGATATCACGACGTGTACGCGCACGCAGTGTAAACACAGACAACTGATTTGCACTCTTGCGACCTGATTGTATAATGGTGGGTGGGGAAAAAGATGACGGTTATAAGATGATGGCGGTTATAAGATGACGACGTGAAAGAGGGATAGGAAAAGATAAAGAATGGCGGTTACAGCTTTTTCGCGAGATTAAATTACATATAATGAAACCGCTCTGCGAAAATATTACTTTGCAAGATCACTCCCCTCTCCCCCTTTCAGCTGTGCGTGGGCGGCAAAGATCAAAGAATGACCGTTATAAGATGACACGTCATAGGAATGAGACAGTTACTAGTTTTTTCTCGGAATTGAATAATAAGAATATATATAAGATGACGTGAATAAGGGATAGGAAAAGATAAAGAATGGCGGTTACAGCTTTTTATCGAGATTAAATTACATATAAAGAAACCGCGCTGCGAAATATTAGTTGCAAGGTCACTCCCCTTTCTCCCACCTTCAACTGTGCCTGGGCTGCTAAGATAAAAGAATGACCGTTATAAGATGGCACGCCACAGAAATGCGACAGTTACTAGTTTTTTTCGTAGAATTGAATAATAAGAATATATGAGGCGTTTCACGTCAACTCTCCAAGCACGGCACGCGAGCGCCAAAACACGCTGTGTTCAACTCGTGTTTAAACTACCTAAATGAACTCAACAAAAATATGTAAAACATAGATTTTGTGTATT
Organism: Megastigmus stigmatizans; assembly: GCA_900490015.1. NCBI lineage: Eukaryota > Metazoa > Arthropoda > Insecta > Hymenoptera > Megastigmidae > Megastigmus > Megastigmus stigmatizans. The sequence goes on along the minus strand of UELV01177675.1, from coordinate 18 downwards.
TTTTTCTCAGCTTTCCAA
>UELV01177666.1:6118-29635 GCA_900490015.1 Megastigmus stigmatizans | reverse complement strand
AGCTGACACAGCGTTTATTTACTATAATTTGGTAAACTTTTATATACCTGCTCTGTAACGGTCTTTTCACTCGAAACGCGCTGCGTAACATCTGCTCCAATACAATTAAAGGTAGGACCGACGTACACAAAAGGGATTATGAAAAAGGCATTGACCTGCCTTTAGCGCTCCGTATATCTGCGGCGCACGGGCGGTCCGCTTTAAAATGAGTCATGCTCACAGGCTGTAGCTCTCATAAGACTTTGAATTTCACTTTTAAACTTTTGCACGATATTCTTGAAGGGATAAACTAATTTTTTATGCAAAAAAAAATTGATTTTTTGAAAATTGTAAAGGAGTTTCCCCCCTTATGAACCAGGGTATTTAGCGGCATTTTTCAGTAATCACCAGTCCAGGTGCGCTAGCAGGGGTGATACACAAGAACTCTCGGTGCCAAGAATGCGCACGGAATCTGGTATGAGATCTTTCCAGGTTCAGTGTACGCGCTATTGGAACTCTCTCCCAATAAGTCTGCGCAACCTTCCTTCTTTGTGCGAATTTAAAACGACGGTCCTTAAACACCTCCTCGAGCTCGATCCCTAGTCACTCGGAGGCTAGGCCTGTGATCTTTGTGCGCCAAATATCTTAGACTTACACCCACACAGGGGACAGACATATGGGTTTTCTTTATGTTAATTTATTTTGTTTTGTCCCCTATATATCGTTTTTAATTGTGTGAGTGTATTTATTAGTATGAGCGGGTGCATGTATGTGATGAGTAAATGTTTAAATTTTAGAATACATTTGACTGATAGATATAGACTGCTTTGATTTACCTTGTTTGTTTGTATTTTAAATAGGACGCTCTGTGATATTACACGAAACATTTTAAGACTGATTTTTGTATTAAATTTTAACTTATGTTGTGCTATCATAGATAGTAAGTAATTAAGTGCAATATTGTATATATTAATCATTAAGAAATATTATTTATATCGACTGTACTCTACGATAAAGTGACAAAGATTTTCTATTGGTCTTACAGTCTAATCAATATTAATGGGCAATCAGATTGCCCTTGTTTATAATCACCCCCGCAGAATCTGAAATAAACTTATATTTAATCCTGAAAAAACATATATTAGTAAAGGAGAATCTGATCGCCCTCCACCACCCAATATTGTATATACATTAGTGAAAAAGAAGACTGTATTTTATAAAATGTAAAACCATATGTATATAGTTATTATTCAATTTTTGTATTAATTTGCAAATAAACAAATATCTATCTATCTATCTCTCTCCATTTAAAGACTTTATAAAATTTTTAAACCTCAAGCAGTTTGCTTTGAGGCTGAGTTTTAGATATGTCTGGCACAGCTGTGGCAGATTTCTGGTCAGGAGAAGAGGAGCCGAGCGTGCACATATTTTCACCTCTGGTGCGGATCTGCAGGTGCTGACTGATGCTTGTCGTGGAAGGATTGGCCGACCTTCTAATCAAAAGTACATTCAAGAGAAGAGTGGCCAATCTAATACAGGAGGCACTGCTACACGTCCTGCATGACTGCAGCAAGGCGCTGCTGGTGAGGCGAAGGATAGAGTATTGAGAGCGGGCTTTCTCAATGTGAATTCTCTCAGAGCTCACATTGAGCAAGACCGTCAGTTTTTTGCTACTGGTCCGTCTTAACATCTTTTCGAGATCGCCGAGTCGTCAAAGTTTTGTCTACATCCAACAGTACTGGTCTTGCAAAACCATGTATACTAGAATACCTTATGAGCGAGGTACAAAGGAGCAACCACCGGTCTTAGTTGGGATAATATATCGGCCCCCAAAAATAGCTTTTTATAGTGATCCTGATTTTCTTTAATGTCTGCGGGATTTATCTGGTAATTATAGCCACAAAGTAGTCATGGGAGATCTGAATGCAGATTGGTTGTCGACGGGTGGAGATGCAGCGTATATTCAAAATCTAGCGAATGAACTCTCCCTTAACATCGTCCAGCATGGCTCGACGCATCACACCGGCTCGTCTCACACATGGATTGACATAATGCTTGTAAACGATAACGATACTTACGTAACTATGGAAACAACTTGGCACGTTTTCACAGTAGACACAACATTATTGATGTCACCATCGAACTTTGTTTCTCCCCCAAAAGATGTTTACAGTTTTAGAAATTATCGCAAGATAAATTATGAGGAGCTAAATGAATTATTGTGTCGCTGCGACTGGTCGTCATTTGACCCAAATACTTTAGAGTCTGACTTTGACCTAAATAGCGCACTTGAATGTCTTAGTTCAAATCTCATGGCAGCTATAAATGAACTTGACCCATTAAAAATTGTAACTACTCGAAGAGGTAAGGCACCTTGGATTGGAACTGAGCTTCAGCTGCTGATTGACAAAAGTAACGCTACGCATACACGGTATAAAAGGACTGGGATTGCTGTATTGTTAGATGAGTTTCTACGTCCACGCAATGAGAACGAGGAGCGCATAGATCAAGCGCGTGCCTCATTTTTAAGTAGTCATATAAACGATGCCCTCGATCAGAAAAAAATATTTGGATAGAAATGCATAACCTCGGTCTCTTGCCTAAGAGCAAGGAGGAGTTACATGATTTTACCCTGGGCGAGTTTAACGCCCACTTTGCGAGTGTGTCAGTCACACCTAATGAAAATATAGAGGATGTAATGGATTTAATTTTATCCGCGTCCGAAGATGGGTTTTCTTTCAAACCAATAAACTTTGCTATGCTGATGCTGTACTGGCCATATCCTATTTATCTTCACAGGTGAGGGGCGTGGATGACATACCGCATAGTGTGATGGTTAAGTCTCTACCAGTGTTGCGGAATTATATCGTTCATTTATTTAACTCCTCCTTTGCTCAGGGAGTCTTCGCGAGTGCCTGGAAGAGAGATCAGTTCGTTGCCTTGAAAAAAGTTTCAGCACCGTCATCTCCATCGTATTTTTGTCCCATTGCCCTACTGTGCTTTCTCTCCAAGGTACTTGAGAAGATTGCACGCTCCCAAATAACGAAGTATCTCGACGCAAGCGGCATTCTTGATCCTGTAACGCTGGCACACGCCACGTTACGTAGTTCGCCGCGCGACCGCTGGGCGGCTACGCGAGCGCGAGCGCGTGCTAAACCGCTCTCGCGCACCAAGAAAAGTGGACCTTCGGTTATATAGGGGACCCATATACCGAGCATAGTCACGCTCCGCCAAGTCAAAGGCTATTGTTAAGAGAGCCAGTGGAAGGCCATAAGGCCGGACTTGACGGTGCGTCATAGTGCCTCTGGCAGGAAGAGACCTCCAGTCGCCACACACAGATAGAGGGCGCATAGTTCCCCTCTATCTTTACACAAAAGCATAAAAGAGCGTTAAATGTGAACGCTCATCACCAACCACCACACACCCGATAGGGGTAGCAGTAATACTACTGCCCCTCCGTACCCGAGCCTCCACCGTCCGATTACCGACATTACAGGACTCTGTCCTACCGACCGTACCGTCATACACCGGAACCGTTACAGCTCTCTGAGCTCCGAATCCCTGCTTTAAAGGCACACCTGTGGTGGGTGGTACCGAGAGGGTTAAGGGATCAGCCCCCGATTAAGCGTGATCGAGGACTGATTACCAACCGACATTGTATATACTCTTCGTCTAATTAGCCTTAAGCACACATACGTTTAGATACACACTTAACCTTTGTTCTCTACACTACTAACCATAGATAAGTCTAATAGTTTTAAGTAACAGCGAACTGACAGTAGGCTTTCATTTACAGCATTACCGACCGAGCCGATCCAGAACCGACTGTACCTACAGCTACTGAATAAAGATTTATTATTATTATTTAATCAATTTTCTCGTTCCTTTCTTTTACCTACATTATCCCGCGGAAAGGTAAAACAGTCCGAGTGTCCCTACGCTGTGGGTAGAGACTCGCGGTAGAGACACGCTGCACAAGCGCCACCTTAAGTGCACGCTTGCTCTAGCATTACAATCATTTTCAAGTAGGGTTCAGATAGGCTCACAGTACCCAGACAGCCCTACTTAAACTTACAGACGACATATGTAAGTATAGGCATTGATAAAAGGATGATAACTTTGTTGTTGCTCTTTGACTTCAGAAAAGCATTTGACTCCATCTATCCTTCGAAACTGTAGAGCAAAATGCGCGATCCCAGGTTCTCGAGGTCCGCACTCCTGCGCATTAAATCTTGTTTACAGGGCCGCACACAAAATGTTTTTAGTAAAAGTAGTGGTCGTTCTTCGTGGATGCAGACCAACATGGGTGCGCCACAGAGGTCGGTCCTCGGTCCTTTGCTCTTCAGTCTCTATATGAATGACCTCAAACACCTCTTTGATCATGGGACGGTCAAGCACATACTATATGCTGATGACCTCCAAATTTACATTCAAACACCAGCTGATAAACTCCTGGAAGGAGGAACTCGCCTGTCACTTCGTGTTAATGCTGGCAAGACCAAAACAATTTTATTTGGTTCTCGAAAATATGTCAATGGTTTAGTCGCAGTGGGATTGCTAGACATTGACATGGGTGGTGGAGCGCTCGTGCCTTTTTCCGACACCGTTGTTAGACTCGGTGTTACATTAGATAGCAAATTGACGTGGAAACAGCAGGTTGATTCTATAAGTAAAAAAGTCAATAAAGCCCTTTACAGCCTGCGGTTTACAAGGGCATGTACCACCGAGACTCTACGCAGGGGAGTGGTTGAAGCTCTAGTCTTACCCCATCTTGATTACTGCGCCGTCGTGTGTCATGACGCATCCGAACAAAGAATTAGGCTACAGAGACTGTATAACACATGTGTGCGATTTATCTACGGTGTTAGGAGGGATGAGCACATCACCCCCTACAGAAAGCGGCTAGGCTCAGCAGTCGAGAGTTCCTCGACTTTTTAATTACAGAGACACTGATATTTTAAATGTTTTTCACGTCAATGTAAATAGACTTAAGACGCACCTCGCAACTATTGAGGCGCATTTTTCAAACAAAGAGTGCGACATCCTGGCCTTAACTGAGACGTATCTCACCGATCTTGACTCCGACTCTATCCTACTATTACCAGGTTTTAATTTTTTCCAAAATGATAGAGTCGGCAAGGAAGGCGGGGGCGTCGGAGTCTACGTGCGCGACTCTTTCAAGGTCAGAATACTGACAGCATCTAATCCACTCTTCTCAAACTCGCTGGAGTTTCTTTTACTTCAAATCAAACACGCGAATAACTTCCTCTTATTTGGAGTCGTTTATAGGCGTCCCACAGCAGCTTATCCAGAAATCTTCTTTAATGTCTTATCGTCCTTTCTATCATCGTACACTAATATGATTATCACTGGAGACTTTAATTTGAACATGAACGTTGATGATGCTCTCACCACATGCATGGCCTCATAACCGCTCACTCTCTGTATCTCGTTCCATCTAGACCTACGCATCACACCATGTATCAAGACCATGTCTCACACACACGGCTTGGCTTATTCTTTACAAGCGATGCATCATCCATTCTAGTATATAATAAATCGCTGTCGCCCTTTATTATAGGACACATCATCAATATACGTTTCAAGTTCTCCACCCCATCTCACGCCAAAAAATTCTCGTTTTCACGCTCATTAAAGCGCATTCTCCCTGACCGCCTCATCGATTCTCTCACCACTCACTCTAAAAACACCCTAACGGCAGATTCATCCCACATGAATGTTTGTAATGTCCCACATAATCTTGTCTCTCTAAATTTCACTGTTCATGTAAATAGCTGTAACTTAAACGCTCTCTCGAAAGAGCTATCAGATGCTATAGGCAGTGCCTTTGATGAAGTTGCGCCCATTCGCAAAATGTCAATCTCTTCAACGCGAAAACCATGGGTAACGGGAGATATCCAAGACCTCATGAGGGAGTGAGATGAACACTATCGCATTGCAAAACGCTCCGGTCTCGCTTCGGATTACCTTCACTTTAAAGCGATACGAAGGGCGATTTCAAACCGCCTCGACACAGCTAAAACCCGCTACTTTGCCGAGAAGCTTCAGAGTGCTCCGGATGCATCTGCGAAATGGCGCGAATTAAGGCGCATGGGTATCACCAGCGGTTCGCGAGGGTCACCACTTAATTACTTTACGTGCGCGGACCTAAATAGGCACTGCGCAAGTATTTCTCCTTTCTACCAGTCTCTCAAGAACGCGCCCTTCGAGCCATGAGCAGCTCATCGTCAAAGACAACAGGTCCAGACGGCATCTCAGCCGAGATACTCAAGTTAGTAGCTCCCTCTCTTCCTCCACCCATCACCTCTATTTTTAACAGTTCTCTCACTATTTCCTATTTTCCCACGTAGTAGCTGCGAGTATTCCTTGCGACTCTCGCGAAAAAGGCCGCAATGGTCTCGATGTCAGACAATGTCCCGTAGCGGTGCTTTGCGAAATATCAAAAGCTTTCGAGCGTGTCGCCCACTCGCAGCTCTCCCGCCACCTCGAATAGTCTGGTCTCCTCGACCCGCGGCAGTTCGGCTTCTTCCAAGGCCATAGCATCCAAACAGCGCTCCTGGGGGTCCTTGACGACGTTAGGAGAATAATAGACAAGCGCATGATAACTGTACTTGTTCTATTCGATATCTCCAAGGCGTTCGATATGGTCCCCCATGGTCTTCTCCTTCAAAACCTGAGACGCATAATGTGCTCGGACGCGGCCCTAGCGTATTTTTATGCCTACTTATATGACAGGCTCCAGGAGGTAGTAGACACGGGTAGCTCAACATCTGAGTGGTTAAGGGTCATAGCGGGCGTTCCATAGGGTAGCGTTCTTGGCCCTCTTCTTTTTATTGTTTTTATAAATGACCTTCCCTTAGTGTTGAGAGCGTCGGAGCACATGATCTTGGTCGACGACACACAAATCTACTACTCTTTTCCTCCAGCCGACCTACGCGAGGGCATTGAGAAGATTACTCGTGACGCAAATGCTGTGACCGACTATGCTGCCACAAATGGCCTTCCTCTGAACCTCGGGAAGACCAAGGTGATGCCTTTAGGCAGCGAGGCGTTCATCTTTCGCATAGACCTCGAGAGCATCCCCAAAGTTCATATTCTCGTGGCTCAAGCCCAATACGCTTCCCAAATAAAAAATCTTGGTGTCCTCATTACCCCCACTCTCAACTGGGCACCCCACGTCAATCAAATCGTAGGCCGTGTCTAGGGCACCCTACGCTCCCTTAGGCTCTGCCGCCATTCACTTACTTTCTCGCTGAAAAAGAGCCTAGTTGAGAATTCACTAAAGATGAAAGCTGGAAAAATTTCTGTACAGATATAAAAGGAAGAAAGACAGCGGCCAGACTCAACAGAGTTTTGGCTCGCAACCCAGAAGCGTGTTGAGTGCCATAAAACTCCCTTAAGGAGAGTTCTCGACATCGGACGAGGTGACCCTGACCCACATAGCGGAATCCAACTTCCCGAGCTTTAGAAAGGAGTTTGCGGGACGTGGAGTTTGCGAAAGACAATCAAATGCACCAGGTGCTAACCGGCGGTGTTGATCCAGTCTGCATCGCAGACTACTTGAGACTCGCACGCGAGATTGTCTCTCCGGAGAAGGTAAGATGTGCCATGGAATCCTTCAAGCCCTACAAGTCTCCAGGGACGGACGGGATCCATCTGGTCCTGCTTAGGGAGGGCCTCGAGGAGATCATCGGCCACTTTGTGAGACTTGCTAGGGCCTGTCTGGATAGAGGGCTTGTATCGATGCCTTGGCGTACATCTAAAGTACTATTCATCCCCAAAGGAGGAAAGGAAAGCTATACTATAGTGAAGGACTTCAGACCTATTTGTCTAACATCCTTTATGCTAAAAACACTTAAAAGGCTAGTAGATCGTTGTATCAAGGACAAAATTCTCACGAAACCATCTCTATGGAGGTCACTTTAAGAAACTTAGGTGCGAACTAGTGTCTCAGTTTCAAAACGGTTCTATGGATCTTCATAGCCATACTTAAATCCAGGTGAACATTCGCGTCGTTGGTATGGTGGAGAAGAACGGAACTCAAGATCACACAGATAAAACTCGAACACCTCCAAAGACTGATTCTTAGGGCCGTAACGGGGGCTATGAAAACGGCATCCACGATGGCTCTGAGAGTACTCGCAGGGGTGGAACCATTCCACCTTGTAATTAAGGCTGCGGCCTGCAACGCATCACGAAGACTTATAGTGTGTGACGCATGGGAACAGAAAGGTAAATATACAATGTTACCACTCAACGAAGAATCACCCAGCATGGGGCATGAGATCTCACAAGATGCCAGTCCGAAACATTTTTGACAAGAAGTACCGGATGAGCATACCATACAGAAAAGAATGGCATGAAAATAGGACCCCAGCTTCGACTACCGGCGAGGCTTGGTTCACAGATGGAGCCTCGAAGGAGGGTAGATCGGGAGCAGGAGACTATCGTAGACGCCCAGGGAAGGGTGTTGGAATGCCTTTGGGGGCCTACAGTACCCTACTGTAGGCAGAAAAAATGGCAATTCTACGCTGTGCGCAAGCAGCACTAGCAGACAAAAAGCAAGACCGCGTCAGCATGCACGCCGACAGCAGGGCGGCTCTAACTATGCTAGGACGTACCAAGCTGTCATCTATGCTGGTGTGGGAATGCATTTCGACGCTGAACGCCCTGGCAGAAGAGGTGCAACTCACTCTCCACTGGGTTTCAGGACACTTAGGAATCAAAGATAACGAAATAGCGGGCATACTGACCAAATTTGGAGCAAAGGAAGCTTTGATTGGTCCAGAACCAGCGACAGGAGTCCATGAATGCTTCTTCAAGGAAGTTGTTTCTGGATGGGTAAATGAACAACACACCATGGAATGGTACAGAACAAACGAGTGTAAACAGGTAAAGGTTCTGATCGGACCCAACGTTAGGCTGGACTGGTTCCGGCAGATGCAGGTTCTCGGCACGGCTGAAGTCAGACTACTCACAAAAATTGTCACTAATCACTGCCATTTGAGAAATCACCTCCATAAGATGGGACTTTGTAACAATCCAACATGCAGATGGTACAGTGCGATAAAGGAGATACCGTCACATATTCTATGTGACTGTCCGAATTTATCAGACCGACGGAAAGATAAGTTGGATACTGACTTCTGTAATTATAAATCCATACAAAAACTATACGTAAGGACGGTGATAGACACTTTCGTGTTCCTAACCACTCAACCGAGTCCACAGTCTTAAAGAATCCAAACTTTCTGGGTTGGTGTTGAGTGAAGGTCGATGATCGGAACCACATCTATCGGGGCAGGACGGGGAAGCTAGGGATCAATATCATCCCGGCGGATGCTAGTGAAGGTCGAAGGATGGAACTTGTGCCTAAAGGAATGATTGAGGATGCAGAGGGCAATTACCTAGGCATCGGGGTCCAACTGAGCCCACCCAGGCGCACTAATAATAAAATAAAAAATAAAAGTAATCCAGGAGGTAGACACCGCAAGGTCGACAGAGCGGGGAAACTAGTTTTCACGCCCCGTATGTTTGCTGACCACACTAGACGTTAAAAACGCCTTCAATTCAGCCAGGTGAACCAGGCGCTGGACGCTATGGTGCAAAATTTCAGGCTTCCCGGTGACATTCTCCGAATACTCGGGAGTTACCTTAAGAACCGCTCCATAGTCTATGACACCGATGATGGCCCGATAAAAAAGGATATAACATATAGGGCGGCCCAGGGCTCTATCCTAACTCCGGATATTTGGAACATCTTTTACGACGCGATCCTTTGGATGGAAATGCCTGAGGACACGTTCCAGATAGGGTACGTGGACGACATAGCTGCAATCATCATCGCAAGAGATGTCGACACTTGTCAGATACGACTCAATCAGGTATTGCGTCAAGTGACCTCCTGGAAAAAGATGGTAAGGCGAATAATCTGTTGAGTCGTTTCCCACTGTATTGTATGAGTGTTGTGCTATGTGTAGCCAGAGGTCCTAGTTATTTTTTTCTTCTATGGCTTGCTGCGGATTTTCCACGCATGCATCCATTCAATGGAATGGTTTGATTGTACGTGATGAGCTGTAGTTTTATATTTGTCAGTGCGAATTATTCGGGAATGCGCGGGCAAGTGCCATAGGTATTTTGACAATATAGCGATTACCTCTTGACGTTTCTGGCAGTAAGACGTAAAAATCAATGATCACTTTATCAATAGCCCTCGCTGGTGTATATGTGATCAGCCTAGGCATACCCGTCTCCATTGTTTGCAATTCCTTTACCTGGCACCTTTTGCAACTATTTATGCCAGTAAAAATCATTGATGAATTTATCATATCTTTTGTTGATGCCATTATAACTTTCAATAGTCCTTTCGTGATATTCTTTGATTATTTTGTACCTTTCCTCGACCTTTGGGACCACTTGATAATATTGAAAAAATACAGCTCGAATCTTATTTCCACTTAATACGTTAGAGCATTTCTCTATAAAATAATCTCATTCTAAAATGATTAGCATGTCTAGATCTGGAATAATTTCTTTTAGAAATTTCGTCACGTCTTTTCTCAAAACCTGATACACCGCTACGTGCACTTTTATGACCAAAATATTATTCGCCTCGTGTTCTAAAGTTAGTATTTCTCCTACTGTCAGTTCTAAATCCGAAAAGATTTCGGTTTTACATACTTTCTTTCTGTTAGGGTTTTTATCGTGTCCGTCTCTAGATATAGATCTGCTTTCAAAATATAAATGAGAAAGGGATGTCCTCTCACCTTTTTAATAGAGTTTAGAAGTGGAGAATCCTCTCGGTCCTCTTGGAGAGGCCACCACGACGTTTTCCTTAGTAGACGCTTTTTAAGGTCTGGGTGACCCGTTTTATTTACGTTTTATGTGCTTTGTTGGTGGCGGTGAGTCATCTGAAGATTCCCTGATGGTACCGTTTATATCTTTTGTGATCGATTTTTGTGATTCCTTGGCGTAGGTTTTTTATTTCGCAATGGTAATAGGGGCGTAAGTCTTCTTCCTCATCGTGTATGTAAATATATCTGATATCCCTTGTTTAATACTCCCGAAAATGATGATACATTATCATTCCACCCATTGTCGTTTGGTGCACACATGTATTAAGATTGTATGCTTACGGACTCAATATTCGTCTGGCCAAATACACGGAAAAAGGTCTTTGTAAGAAATATATATTTCTTTATAATACTATAATATATATAGTTATACTAGTGGTAGGAAGTGGCGAGTGGTAGTGGAATAATAGGGCAGGAAAGTGGAGGAGGGGGGGGGGCGGATACAGGAAAGGACACTCAGGGATGAGTGGGAGAGTTTGTGGGTTACAGAAAACCAAAAGTACCGGCGTTGGTGTTGAGGAAAGATGCAGGGGTTTTCTGACCCGACTCGTCCCTCACCGCTCACCACTTCCCCCCTCGCCACCACTTCCTACCGTTAGTAAAACTATATATATATATATAGTACCTGAACATATCTATATATATATATATAGATATGTCCAGGTACGTATATGACGACAATTTCTAATGTAGTGTTCGTTTATGGCGACCAAAATCGTTTATGACGACCGAGGCGCGTTATGTTTCATTCTATGTCAGTTTATGATGACCGGGGCTCGTAATATTTTTCAGTGTAACTACGTTTATGAAGACCACATATGTTTATGTACGCTTAAGGGAACCAAGATATATGTATGGTCGATTATGGCGACTGATTCTAATGTAGAGTTTGTTTATGGTGACCGAAATTTATTTATGGTGATCGGTGCTCGTAACATGTTTCGGCCCTTTCGTGTTCTCCATTTAGCACCTAATTATACCGAATATTGATTAAGTTAATATTATTATTTAGATTCCGGCTATCAAAGAAAATAGTTATATAGTTCATGTTATGAAATGGGCACCAGTGCAGCTAACGCGAAATATGTGGAGATATTTGGTAGAACCAAACAGACGTATCACGAGCGTACGAGACGAACTGACTTACAACCAATTACGGCGACATTTCAGTCAGTGTGATCATGCTGAGTGATTCTCGATAAACTGACTGGCTTTTATAATTATTGATAAAATTGGATATGTTTTATGGAATGTGCCTACTAGGTAATACAGGGCTAGTATACTTAGTCTAGTGGAGCATAAATAATTACAGCACTGTGGAACCGCCCATGGCAAACTACCGTAGAATAATTGAGAAAACCAATAGAATATCCACAATATCTGGATATGATAAATCAGTTCTGACCAAATTACAGCGACATGACTATCGGTTCCTACGGGTTCTCCATTCAATTCCTAGCTATTCTAAATACTGATTAAGTTAACATTATTATTTAGATTCCGACTATCAAAGAAAATAGTTTTATAGTTCATGTTATGAAATGGGCGCCAGTGCACTTTACGTAAAATATATAGATATTTGGAGGAACCAAGTAATCGTATCACGAGTTTACGTGACGTACTGACTTCTGCGCAATTACAGCGACATGGCAGTCAGAGTCATAAAGCTGACCGACTCTTGATAAACTGACTGGCTCTTATAATTGTTCATAAAATTAGATATGTTTTATGGAATGCGTCCACTAGGTATTACTAAGCCAGTATACAAGAAACAGTAGCGCATAAATATTTACAGAACTATGGGATCGTTTACGGCAAGGTACCTAAGCATATTTGAGAAAACCAATCGAATATCCGCAATATCTGGACATGATAAATCGATTCTGTCCCAATTACAGCGACATGACTATCGGTTCTTACGGCTTCTCCATTCAGATACTAGCTATCCTGAATACTGATTAAGTTAAGATTATTATTTAGATTCTAACGATCAAAGAAAAAAGTTATATAGTTCTTGTTATGAAATGGGCACTAGTCCAGTTTACGTGAAATATGTAGAGATATTTGGAGGAACCAAGTAGATGCATCGCGAGTGTACGAGATGAACTGATTTCCTACTACTTACGGCGACATTACAGTCGGTGTGATCAAGCTCATCGCTTCTTGATAAACTTACTGGCTTTTATAAGTATTGATAAAATTAGATATATTTTATAGAATGCATCTACTGTGTAATACAGGGCCAGTATACTTGGTACAGTGGAGAATAACTAGCTACAGAACTATGGACGCGTCTATGGCTAAGTACCTAAGTGTATTTGGGAAAACCCTTAACGGATGTATAATATCTGGACATGATCAACCGATTCGTACCGAATTAGGGCGACATGACTATCGGTTCTCTCAGGTTTGATGATTCTCCATTCGGAACCTTGCTATAATGATTACTGCTTAAAGTAACAATAATATTTATCCTGCGACTATCCATGAACATTGTTGTATAGTTAATTTTGTGTAATGGACACCAGTCTATTTTACGTGAAGAAAGTAGAGATATTCGGTAGATGCAAAATGACTTCTACCCAATTACGGCTACATTGCTGTCAGTGTGGTCAGGCTCATCGCTTCTCGATAAACTAACTGGATTTTATAATTATTATTGATAAATTAGGTATCTTATATAGATACGACTCCTATGAAATACAGGGCCAGTAGATTTGATAAAGTGGAGAATAAATAATTACAGCATGTAAGGGCTAGTCTATGTCAAAGTATGTAAGCCTATTTAAGAGGACCAACTAGTCATATGCAAACTAGATTCGATAAACCGATTCCTACTCAATTACAGCGTCATAACTTTTGGCGCTCTCAGAACTAATGCTCTTGCATTCAGGAACTAGGCATCAAGAATACAGATAGAATTAACATTCTTTTAAAAAATTGATTAATCAACGTATATAGGGTGTAAACCCACTGAATAATAGGCTCTACGACATTGGATAGAGCAGAAAATTCTAAGACGAAAATCGTTTTAAAAATTTTCGATCCGATCAGTACTCATTGAGTAATCATCGATTGAAAATTAGCCGAGCGGGCCAATCAAAAGAGAGCTAAAGCAGAGATACTCGGCGGGCCGTCCTACTCCGCCCGCCAGGCGCTTCGCCTGCCGCTGTAGCTCTCTCCTAGCTATCCTGAATACTAATTAAGTTAACATTATTATTTAGATTCCGACAATCAAAGAAAATAGTTATATAGTTCATGTTATGAAATGGGCACCAGTGCAGCTAACGTGAAATATGTAGAGATATTTGGTAGAACCAAACGTCGCCATGATTGGGTATAAATCAATTTGACAAGTACATACGTGATACATGTATTGTTGGTTACATCCATATATTTATACGTACTTTGCACGAAAGTGACACTAATGCGGATGTCGCTGTTATTACATATTCGTTGCCTAGTCTAATATAGTTGCAGGGGATTTCGTCAGGGTCGCTAGGTAAAAAAATGTTATTTTGTTAATAATTTATAAAACACATTCATTGATTGGAGAAGCCTTTAACCTGGAAGGAATATTGCAATTCCGTTTTGCAATATGGTTCTATCAAAATATGTCCGTTAGCGCACCGCCTCGTCGAGACCCTCGCAACCCTTTAGCTCGCGGTTACGAACGGAATGCTGATTCGTATCAATCACGCGCGCGTCCATGCCAGACGAATGTGCATGTCAACTCCCATGAGATGGCGAGCGAAGCGCGCAATGTGTGGAAAGACCAAATTAAAACTTTAAATTCATAAATGGCTTAACGATGTCAATGTAATTTTCATAAAAAGGGCCCAAAACATAATTGCGGCGTAAGTAGGCATGTATTGATTCATCAAGTGCAATCGACCATTATCTTTCAGTTTACTGATTTGTTAAGCTCGGTTGATGTGCGGATCTGGTTGATACTACATAAATATATCGACTTAATTTGCGATAAATTCACCTATTACCGTGTTCAAGCCATTGCTGTATTTCTTTATAGTGTCATTGTAAAACAATATGTTAATTACGCTGTATTCATAAATGCTTATTTCTGAATGGAGAAACACAGAATTAAAGAGCTCTGACAGTAATGTCGCCATGATTGGGGAGAACTCTATTTGACAAGTCCATCCGTCATATACGTCTTGTTGGTTCCATCCACATATTAATAAGTACTTCGCACCAAAATGGAACTGAATCTAATGTCGCCAGTTTTAGGCATACGTTGATTAGACATATATAGTTGCAGTCAAGTCATACCATAAAAGCCATATAAAAGTGCAGCACAGAGAAAACATCTCTTCTGCTCTGACAATCAGAACCTTATCATTTTATTGACTAATCGCATAAGAATAAAATCTAACTGCAGAGGCATGATCAAAAGTATATTTTTTGTTGCTGCTCTAAATTTCAATACAAAACATTCATGAGGGAATGCGTAAAACGAAAAGTCGTCAACCCAACCGCAAATCTTGACATAGTCCATAGTCTACGTGGACGGAGCTCGAAACGCTGGATTCTAGTCTCCGTCCACATAGACTGTCAGATCGCTTATTGACATTTACATCCATATGTCGCGATGAGAATCAATGCTTCTGTATTATATAATTTCAAACTGATATACTTACTGAAAAAAACTGTGCGTGTAAAACTGAATAGAGTTGATTATATTCTCTTTTTGATTATCCCAAATAATAAACTTATACCATAGAATCCATACAAAAGTGCAGTACAGAGAAAAAATCTCTTCGGCTTCGACAATCAGAACCTTATCACTTTATTGAATAATGTGATAAGAAAGAAATCTAACTGCAGAGGTATGAACGGAAGTATATTGTTTGTTGCTGCTCTAAATTTCAATACAAAACATTCATGAGTTAATGCGTAAAACGAAAAGTCGCCAACCCAACCCCAAACCTTGACACAGTCCATGTAGACTTTCAGATCGCGTATTGACATTTACATTCATATGTCGCGATCAGAATCAATGCTTCTGTATTATATAATTTCGAACTGCTATACTTGTTGAATCAAAACTATGCGTGTAAAAGAGAATAGAGTTGATGATCTTCTCTTTTTTATAATCCCAAAAATTAAACTTATACCATAGAAGCCATACAAAAGTGCAGTACAGAGAAAACATCTCTTCTGCTTCGATAATCAGAACCTTATCATTATATTGAATAATGGGATAAGAATAAAATCTAACTGCAGAGGCATGATCGAAAGTATATTTTTTGTTGCTGCTCTAAATTTCAATACAAAAAATTAATGAGGGAATGCGTAAAACGAAAAGTCGCCAACACATCCTCAAATCTTGACGTAGTTCATGTAGACTGTCAGATTGCGTATTGACATTTACATCCATATATAGCGATGAGAATCAATGCTTCTGCATTATATAATTTCAAACTGATATACTTGTTGAAACAAAACTATGCATGTAAAAGTGAAGAGTTTATTATATTCTCTTTTTTATTATCCCAAATAATAAACTTATACCATAGAAGCCATACTGAAGTGAAGAACAGAGAAAACATCTCTTCTGCTTTGACAACCGGAACCTTATCATTTTATTGAATAATGGGATAAGAAAGACATCTAACTGCAGCGACATGATCGGACATACATTTTTTGCCTCTGATACAAATTTCAATACCAAACCTTCATGAGGGAATGTGTAAAACGAAAATTCGCCAGCCCAACCTCAAACCTTGACATTGTCCATAGTCTACGTGGACGGAGCTCGAAACGCAGGGTTTTTGGCTCTATCCACGTAGACTGTCAGATCGCGTATTGACATTTACATCCATATGTGGCGATGAGAATCAATGCTTCTGTATTATATAATTTCAAACTGATATACTTGTTGAGATACAACTATGCGTGTAAAAGTGAATAGAGTTGATGATATTCTCTTTTTTATTCTCCCAAATAATAAACTTGTACCTTAGAAGTCATACAAAAGTGCAGTAGAGAGAAAACATCTCTTCCGCTTTGACAACCGGAACCTTATCATTTCATTGAATAATGGGACGAAAATGACATCTAACTGCTGAGGCATGATCGAAAGTATATTTTTTGTTGCTGTTCTAAATTTCAATACAAAACATTCATGAGGGAATGCGTAAAACGAAAAGTTGCCAAACCAACCTCAAATCTTGACATAGTCCATCTAGACTGTCAGATCGCGTATTGACATTTACATTCATATGTCGGGATCAGAATCAATGCTTCTGTATTATATAATTTCAAACTGATGTACTTGTTGAAACAAAACTATGCGTGTAAAAGTGAATAGAGTTGATTATATTCTCTTCTTTATTATCCTAAATAATAATCTTATACCATAGAAGTCATACAAAAGTGCAGTACAGAGAACATATCTCTTCTGCTTCGACAATCAGAACCTTATCATTTTATTGAATAGTGGGATAAGAATGACATCTAACTGCAGAGGCATGATCGAAAGTATATTTTTTGTCGCTGATATAAATTTCAATGCAAAACATTCATCAGGTAATGTGTAAACCGTAGAGTCGCCAGCCTAACCTCAAATCTTGACATAGTCGGTAGTCTACGTGGACGGAGGTTCAAACGATGTGTTTGTGGCTCCGTCCACGTAGACTGTCAGATCGCGTATTGACATTTACATCCTTATGTCGCTATGAGAATCAATGCTTCTGTACTATGTAATTTCAAACTGATATACTTGTTGAGACAAAACTATGCGTGTAAAAGTGAATAGAGTTGTTTATATCCTCTTTTTTATTATCCTAAATAATAAACTTGTACCTTAGAAGTCATACAAAAGCGCAGTACAGAGAACACATCTCTTCTGCTTTGACAACCGTAACCTTATCATTTTATTGAATAGTGGGATAAGAATGACATCTAACTGCAGAGGCATGATCGGAAGTACATTTTTTGTCTCTGATATAAATTTTAATACAAAACCTTCATGAGGGAATATGTAAAACGAAAAGTCGCCAGCCCAACCTCAAATCTTGACATTGTCCATAGGCTACACGGACGGAGCTCGAAACGATGTGTTTGTGGCTCCGTCCACGTAGACTGTTAGATCGCGTATTGACATTTACATCCTTATGTCGCTATGAGAATTAATGCTTCTATATTTTATAATTTCAAACTGATATACTTGTTGAAACAAAACTATGCGTGTAAAAGAGAATAAAGTTGATGATCTTCTCTTTTTTATTCTCACAAATAATAAACCTATACCATAGAAGCCATACAAAAGTGCAGTACAGAGAAAAAATCTCTTCTGCTTCGATAATCCGAACCGTATCATTTTATTGAATAATGGGATAAGAATAACATCTAACTGTAGAGGCATGATCGGAAGTATATTTTTAGTCGCTGCTATAAATTACAATACAAAACATTCATCAGGTAATGCGTGAAACGAAAAGTTGCCAGCCCATCCTCATATCTTGACATAGTCCATAGTCTACACGGACGGAGCTGGAAACGATGTGTTTGTAGCTCCGTCCACGTAGACTGTTCGATCGCGTTTTGACATTTATATCCATATGTCGCGATGAGAATCAATGCTTCTGTATTATATAATTTCCAACTGATATACTTGTTGAAACAAAACTATGCGTGTAAAAGTGAATAGAGTTGACGATATTCTCTTTTTTATTCTCCCAAATAATAAACTTGTACCTTAGAAGTCATACAAAAGTGCAGTACAGAGAACACATCTCTTCTGCTTTGACAACTGGAACCTTATCATTTTATTGAATAATGGGATAAGAATGACAACTAACTGCAGAGGCATGATCGAAAGTATATTTTTTGTCGCTGATATAAATTTCAATGCAAAACATTCATCAGGTAATGCGTAAAACGACAAGTCGCTAGCAGAAATTTTTACATAGCCGATAGTCTACGTGGACGGTGCCACAAACTCAGCGTGATCAAGCTCCGTCTACGTAGACTATCGACTATATGAAGATTTGATGTTAGGCTTGCCACTTTTCGTTTTACGCCTTCACGCCTATATGGATTTTAGTAAATTCCTAACGGTGACGGAAAAGGTATTTCCGATCATGCCTCTGCAGTTCTATTTCTATTTTTCTGACTAGGTTGCATAAAGTACAGGGCTTTTAAATGTCGAATATCTCTATATAGCCATTAGTCTACGTGTATTGGGCACGAAAAACGACGATTTTGGTTCCATCTACGTGGACTGACAGATTGTGTATTGGTGTTTCTATGTAATGTGCCGCGTCAAGAACCAATGTTTCTGGTTGCAGGATGCAACGGCAGAGGCATGATCGGAAACAGATTTTCTGTCACCGTTGTCAATTTCGTTAAAATCCGTTTAGGCATGAACGTGCAAAACGAAAAGTCGAACTTCTAACCTCAAATCTTTATGTAGCCGATAGTGCATACGGATGGATTCCGAATTGATGTAGCGGTAGCTCTATCCGTGTAGATTACAGCGTGATGGAATACATTATTTATGCTGGAAAAGTATGAGAGTGCCATCTATGAGTCTTCTTCTATGATCAGCTGCTAATACCTGAGATCAATCATGGCATCTGTTTTTGATAAGGCATTATTTGTTTTGCCACTTTTCGTTATTACGGCTGCGGCGGAATGCTTAGATATTCGCACGCAGTCGCAAAATCGAACCGATCACAGTAAGACCCACTGAGAGCGCGAGCAAATGCGTGCGCACAGTGGAACCAGCGTTGCCTAGCAACTTATCGAATACTCGCGCGACAGATAGAGAGAGAAAGCGCGAGAAGAAAGACGAAAAGGAAGGAAGGAGAAACCGGAGTAAGGAGAGCGGTTGAAGAAGAGAGGCTCTTCCTTGTTACGCCGGCTAGCGTGAGGTGTGGACGCAAGCTCGCATGCAGTACCGATAAGGAGCCACGGGGCCCTTCGCGGCAATAATTGTTCCGCGCCACGAGGAAAAGCGCAACTTAGCGCGCTAGGATCCGATACGGACCAAGTGATCGTCGGAAGCTGCACCGGACCGTCATTTGGCCTAAACTGCAGCAGGACTATCCGCAGGGAGAACCGAGACGAGAAGCCGAATTGCAAAGCTCTGGCCGAGAGAGCAAGAGAGCGCGCACGAGACAACCCGACCGACTTCCAGCGATTTCCGCTTCGAGGCATCGGACTCGAGATCGGCGAAGCCATAGCGGTCAGCAACGGGACCGTGACGACGAGCCCAGGATCAGCAACAGAAGACGGAGTGATTGCTGACACTGTAAGTGCGCTACTTGGAGGCCAAGCACGACTAATATCTCACTCTCTCTCTCTCTCCCATTCGCGCTGCAATTAAGAGTTGCGAACAGGTTAAAGTTATTATTACGCGCGACCGTTCGCTGCGCAAAAGCACGTGCGACATACCCGACGCTTCCTTGCTCGCATTCGTGAGAACCGAATAATTAATCTTTATGATCATTCATAGATATATATTCTCAATGTTAATAAAGACGCACAGCGGCGTGATCTGAAATTATTACCGCGACGCTATAGCAAAATTATACATATTATGTACTGAATTTAAACTTAGAATATAGATGTTATTTTATTTCAAAATATCTAACGATCTATTAATCGTATTAATTATTCCTGCCACCCCAAAAATTATTGCAGTGTTGAGAACCCTTGTGCTCCATTGTCTGAGCGAGCTGGAGTAATTTTTGTGTCCAGTGAAGCTCGCGCCTGCTGACGACGGGGCGTGAAAAATTTTAGAGTATTAAAATAGAATTTATGGATTAGAAACATTGAACGTATAAATGAAATAATCCCACAGATTACGAGCTTCACCCGGTCACACAATATGTCCGGAATGTGAACTTAATATACAAAATATTTTAAAGAATTCCGGTTGGAACGCCGAGCAGGTGGGAGCATAGGCAGAAAGGCTCGAGGAAAATCTTATTATAAAGTGAGAGAAAGTGTTCTAAAATAAGTTAAGTGTTAAAAAAAAGGAAGTTATTGTGAAGGAGAAAGCAAGGTATAAAAAGGGAAATAATTAGAAGTAATAAAAACAGTGAAAATTGGAAAGTTGATTAATAACTGCAGTTATAGGTTACAGAAGCGTTTCAAAATCTTTTTCCTCTGCGATTCGGGTGACGAGAGAACCCGAATCGCAGAGGAAAAAGAAAACAGTGATGAGGAAGGCTTAGAACTGCAAATAAGGAAAAATAAAAGAAGTAGGCCTAGGAAGGAAAAAGGGGAAACAAGGGAAGCATTATTAATGAAGAACTTTTTGGCACCAAATAGTACGGGGTTGAAGTGAGTTTTGGGAAAGGAAAAGTAATGCCTTCACCGAGTAAAGATATGGAAGGAATCAGCTGAGAAGAATTCGCGGGAGGAGCCAGTTGAGGCAACGGATGGTAAAACAGAGAGAATGGAGGCAATGAAAGATGACATTACAAGTGGCCAGGAGCATGTGGACTCAAACATTGGAAAAGAAAGGGTAATGCTTCAAGGTACATAGGAGGCAGAGGAAAGGGAAATAGAAGCTACCAAAACCAGTAAAGAAACTGAAAAAGGAGATTATGGCAAGAGGAGGGTAAGACAGCATACGTACAAAAAGACGAATTAGATAAATTTAAGTTTATAATAGAGGGGTTAGACCAAAAAATAGTAAGTTGGAAGCTCGAGAAGCAATCAATGGCAAAAGAAATAAAGAACCTAAGGGAGCAAATAAAAATAGAA
The DNA here is from genome assembly GCA_900490015.1 of Megastigmus stigmatizans. Lineage (NCBI taxonomy): Eukaryota > Metazoa > Arthropoda > Insecta > Hymenoptera > Megastigmidae > Megastigmus > Megastigmus stigmatizans. The sequence goes on along the minus strand of UELV01177666.1, from coordinate 8,042 downwards.
AAAGAACTAAACGCGAAGGAGAATGACAACCTCAAAAAAGAAATAAGTGAAGTGAAAAATAGTTTGATTAATGTGAAAAAAAGACTTAGGATTTGATAAATTAGCCGGCGAACAGGATCGCTCGGAAGGTATGGAATACACAGATGGTAATATCAGGAAGGAAAACAAAAGCAGAGAACTAATTCACTATATCCCTCATACATGGCACTTGTTAGATGATTATCCCATCGATAATAGCCAAATTCCAGCTCTCTTCTTATATTTTCTTGTGCCGTGCTGTTCCAGTATTTATCTCGAAAGATGGCTTGAAAGCTTGCAATAGAAGTCACTCTTAATTAAATAAGTTCCCACCAAACCTGTGCTGGACCTTTTGAAGCTTGCAATATTATATGCTTCGGATTTATTCCTTTTCCCATCACTTCCACATATTCCAGTAGTAGTTTTAAGAAATGTATAGGCCTCTCTTCAGCTCGTGCATTAAAAATAGGAAGATCCAATTTTAAATTGTCGAGTGCATTCGCTTGTGGTTGATGTAGGGTAGAGACGTACTCAATTAGGTCTTTTCGTGTTTCATCCGGTTTTTCTTGTAATTGATCCTGCCTGACTCCAATGGCGTCTATGCGCTGGCTCTGTGTGTAACATGATACTGTTAATCTTGTATTATGTTCTTCCATCCTAAGGCTCCGTTCATTTATCTCCGCCAGTCTCTTTTCGATAAAGTAGATCCTTCTATAATTTTTTATTATTGGTGTGCTATTTCTCGCATCCACATCAACCAGTCGATGATCAAATCCATCGATTCTACCGTAGGTCTGGGTTGGGTAATCTGATCGATTCGATTCGATTTTTTTACCTTCTCTGCAGTTCCAAGCTGCCGATTCCTTAAACGAATAAAATTTCTTGAATTTCCGTATGTCCTAGTGCCAAAGGACCTATTAATTATGTCTCAATTCTTGTTCTATATAGATCTACATAGATAAATAAAACATGTTGCAAATATTATTTCGTCATATTAAAATCTAATTGAAAAATAACTAATCTCAGTGAACTATACAACAATTTTTGGGCAGCATATAAAAAGACATTTCCTAATAGATCAAAAATTATTCTGCAAAATGGTTGTCACACAGAATGGAGGTGGTTTTAAGGGAAAGCATAATAGAAAACAGTATCATTGAAGATGCACAAGTGATAATAGTAGAGGACTTAAATGCTAAAATAGGGGAGAAACAGTTAGGATCAGAATGTGAAATAGATAAGAGTAGGAGTTCAATGGATAAAACGATAATCAACGAAGGGAGAACACTTTTAAATTTCTGTAGAGAAGTAGGATGTAGAATAAAAAATAGCGAAACAAGAGGAGATTGGACAAGGATCTTAACGTATGTAGGGGAGGGAGAATATTCGGTTCTCGATCTTGTCATGGAAGTAGAAAGCTCAGAGGAAGACTTAATATATGAAATCAGAGTTATACCGCGGATAGAATCAGATCACTTGCCTGTATACTTCCAATTAAAATCAGATAGTTATAGAAATAAAGAAAGAATAAGGAAGAGGCTATTTTTTAAAGGCTAATCGAATGGATGGAGAGAAAAACTAAGAGGAATCTTAAATCGGTTACTACAGGAAGGAAAATTAATAAAGGGATGGGAGGTGGCGAGAATATATACAATATACAAAGCAGGAGATGAAGTTGGATAGATTTAAGGCAAGCTTTTGATAGAGTAAACAGATTAATTCTTTTCGAAAAATTGGAAAAAATAGAGATAAAGGGAAAAATGCTTAATATGATACAAGCGATATACAAAGTAACGGTATATACAGTTATCACAGAGGAAGGACCTACAGAAGGATTTGAAGCAAGAAAGGGAGTAAAGCAAGGGTGACTTCTAAGCCCGCTACTTTTTAATATATATATATATAT